>QJPP01001915.1:0-100658 GCA_003996215.1 Jaltomata sinuosa | reverse complement strand
AGAGATGTAGAGTATAGTATGAGTACCAAGACAATGGGTACTCAGTAGGCATCATAGGCCGACCGAACGCAGAAATATAATATATATAAATAGATTACAAGAAAGCATCTAGCTATACAAGGATCCACCTAAATCTAGTTATAAAGCCGGAGACATGCCGATAAACCAACAAAAGAAAAGGAAAGGAAAACAACATCAAGCCAACCACAGTCAATCCACGTGCCAAAGCAAATGCAATGCAGTATACGATGATTCATGTATGAATGAAATATAATATAAACCCAGAATACCGCATCGGACACCCAGAATACCGCATCAGACTATGCATATATATGTGAAATAGTAAAATACCCGGAATAATGCATCGGGGGTCTGGAATACCACATCGGACTATAAACAAGTATATATCTGAGAGTAAAATACCCGGAATAACGCATCAGGGGTCCGAAATACCGCATCAGACTATAAATATATGCATAAAATAATAGTTCTCCTTTTCTTTCCAAAATCCCATAGTAATACTCAAAGTAATTTTTATTTAAGTCCAGAAATCTCCACAACCGTAGTAAAGCCTCATTTTAAACCCAAAAACCTTTGAAAAACCTTCCACGTTGTACCAATGATATGCCATGCCATATGAGTATGAATGTTCACAAACAGAGGAAAAACCATGCCATCAGATCAAACAGGGTAAGAATACCCTCCAAACCAAGAGAACTAACCTGGAACTCCGTCCCAATCCTAGCCATGTCCTCGAGCCCACAGTAACACACAATGATAGAAAAAAGCGGTAAACCGGAAAAAAAAGTGAAACCCACGAGAAAACTCGACTCTACCTCTATAGCTCCTAAAAACATGCTAAGGATTCTATACTAGTCACAAAGAAGAAGCAAGATCCTAGGCTAATGATACATACAGTTATAGGCTAAAAACTCGAAATGGCCAATTAACATGATAAACAGGATTCAAGCCTAACATCTATCTAAAATCCAACCTAGTGTTCAAGTAACATACAAATATATATTATCCAACTAACTCATTCTAAAAGGTAAATCGTAACCTACCTCGGGGCCGAACTGCAAGCACGAACTATCACTCGTATGCCTTCCCCTTCCGAACAGCTTCAGAAAGCCTCATCCTAAGAACATAAACTAGGTGCCAAGACAAGAAGAATGACACCTATATTGCTATACAGAAAATCAGGCCGAAAATCAGGTCAGAAAATGACCCTCGGGGCCTGCGCAATGAAACCAAAAAACTAAAATCACAACTATGCTTGCAGTGGGTTAAGGAACCCATGCCCAAACTTTGGGCGCGAACGGAGCTCAATTCGGGGCCTAAAATAGCCCCAAAGTGCTACTAATTCACGGAATTAAAATGGAAGAGCTCGGAACTTAAAGGCGGAGACCAACCTTGATAAGAGAAACACGTCACGAAGATGAATTTCACGAATTCAAGAACATGCATTCCCCACAAGTCAGCCTTCAACAAGCATCACCCCAACTCTAGGAATTAACAACAAGGGAATCTAAGAAGGGGAAATACGAGAATTTCCATGGAAGGGGAAGAGGGGTGACGAGGGGACTTACCTGATGAATGACACTGAGCAAGGAGAGCTATGATTAAGGAGCTTTGGAGCTCAACAATGGAGTTTCTCGGAATTTAGAAAGAGAAAACGAAGTTGAAACTTTATATAACTTCCAGGGGTCCTTCATCGCGATCGCAACAGGACCCCCACATTCGCGAGGAACAGCTGGCCCAACAAATGCGATCGTGATTGTCCAGGATGCATTCATGAAGAGGAAGACAAGCCGGGTCCCAGCCGGCTACATCGCGAACGCGAAGGAAACCCTTCGCGAATATGATGGTCAAAAAACCAGACCATCGCGAATGCCATGGGATCCTTGAGATCGCGGAGATTAAAAGGGTCTGCAACTTAATGCAGCAACCAATAATTTCCCCAAGTCCAAAAATCTTCCAATTGACCCTAGGGATTCATCCAGAACCCCGTGACCAAAAACCACCCATGCTACCCTACCAAAAATGGCATTCTGAACTCAATGGAATTGATGAAACTCCCAATGGAGATCTTTTTAACAAAAAGTTGGCCCCACGCCCAAAACCAACTCAAAACTCAAAACCTAAAAACAAGTCTGGAAGCCTCGGGACCCGAACCAAAGGTTCCCATACCCTAAAGTTGACATTTCGGAGCTAACGGCACTGACAAAATTTCCATCCAAGGCTGTCTTCTCTGAATATTGACCAAAGTCAACCCTACCGGCCAAACTAACTTAAAATCACATAAAGTAGCACAAAACCAAACCAAAATCCCTCAAACCCAAACCAATGGTCCCACTAGACCAAAATCCCCGTTCCAGATCCAACGGAACTACCAGAATCTGATTCTGAGCGCGTTTATGAAGGAAGTTGACCAAAGTTAAAGATTTTTCAACTTTAAGGGATAGAACAAGGAAATGGTCATAACGACCTAACAAACAGCCTGGGCACCGAACCATCGGTCCTGACAAGTCCTAAATGACCTGTTACCACTGAGCGAAAGCTCAAAACGCAGAAAAAGCATGGAAAATGAAAAATGACCTACAGGGTCATTACAACATCCACTACTAAAAGAACTTTTATCCACAAATGTAAGGAAAAAGGACAGTACCTGAAGACTCAAAAAGGCAAGGATAACGGGTCCGCATATCGGTCTCGATCTCCCAAGTAGCCTCCTTAACAGGTCGATGTTGCCACTGAACTTTAACTGACGGAAACTCCTTGGACCTCAATTTCCTAACCTGCCTGTCCAAAATAGCAACAGGCTCCTCCTCAAAGGCTAAGGACTCATCCAACTGAACCGACTCTAATTGAAGCACATGAGACTCATCCAGAATGTACCGCTGCAGCATAGAAACATGAAACACCGGATAAACACTAGAAAGATCAGGAGGCAAGGCTAACTCATAAGCAACCCCTCCAATATGATGAAGGATCTCAAATGGACCAATGAACCTCGGACTGAGCTTACCCTTCCTCCCAAACTGCATCACGCCCTTCATGGGCGATACCTGAAGGAACACACTATCACTAACCATAAACTCAAGGTCTCGAACTCTCCGGTCAGCATAACTCTTCTATCTACTCTGGGCAGTACGAAGTCTCTCCTGAATAACCCAAACTCTATCCATGGAATCACGAAGTAAATCGGTACCCCACGACCTAACCTCGAAAGCATCAAACTAACCCACCGGAGATCTGCACCATCTATAATACAACACCTTGAACGGATCCATCTGAATGCTAGAATAGTAATTATTATTTTATGCAAACTCTGCCAAGGCTAAACACTGGTCCCACTGACCCCCAAAATCAATCACGCAGGCTCACAGCATATCCTCCAGAACCTGAATGGTGCGCTCTGACTGACTATCTATCTGCGGATGGAAAGTGATGCTAAGCATAACTTTAGTACCCAACTCTCTCTGAATAGACCGCTAAAAGTGTGAAGTGAACTGAGTACCATGGTCGGAAATGATAGAAAATGGCACCCCATATAAATGGACAATCTCTCGAATATAGATCTGGGCCAATCTCTCTGAACTGTAGGAAGTTTGAACTGGAAGAAAATGAGCAGACTTCGTCAACCTATCCACAATAACCCAAATGGCATCAAATCTCTGCAAGGTACGTGTCAATCTGACTACAAAGTCCATGGATATACGCTCATATTTCCACTCTAGAATGGGTAGCCTCTGTGATAAACCACCTGTCCTCTGGTGCTCGAACTTCACCTGCATTAGTGCTGCCTCAAGTCATGATACATCTTAGTTGCCCGGGATTAATGGAATATCTAGAACAATGAGCCTCCTCTAATATCAATCTGACCAAGTCACTAACTCTAGGAACGTAGATACGACCCTCGATCCTCAGAATACCCTCCAAATCTAAATTTGCCTTCCTCGCGTCACCACCCAACACCTTGTCATGAATGATCCTCAATCTCACATCATCAAATTATTGTGCCTAAATCTGCTCCTACAAGGAATACCTAGCCTTAACATAAGTAAGAATACAGCCCGGCTCAGAAATGTCAAGTCGAACCAACCTATTAGCCAAGGACTGGATGTCCCAAGCTAAAGGTCGCTCCTCCATAGCTAAGAAAGCCAAGCTACCCATACTCACCGCCTTTCGGCTCAAGGCATCCGCTATCACGTTTGCCTTGCCCGGATGATAGAGAATAGAGATGTCATAGTCCTTCAGTAACTCTAACCACCTACGCTGCCTCAAATTTAGATCCTTCTGGCTGAAAATGTAGTGAAGACTATGATGGTCAGTAAAGATCTCACAATGCATGCCATAGAGACAATGCCTCTACATCTTCAACGCGAAGACTAACGCTACTAACTCCAAGTCATTTGTAGGGTAGTTCCTCTTGTGAACCTTCAATTGTCTAGAAGCATATGTAATAACCCGGCCCTGCTGCATCAACACACAACCCAAACCAATACCTGATGCATCACAATATATGGTGAAACCCTGACCCTCGATCAAAAGAGTAAGAATCGAAGCTCAAGTCAACAAGGCCTTAAGCTTCAGAAAGCTGGCCTCACACTCATCTGACCACTGGAAGGGAACATTCTTCTGAGTCAATCTAGTCAATGAAGCTGCTATCAAAGAAAATCCCTCCATAAACCGTCTATAATAACCATCTAACCCGACGAAACTGCAAACTTCGATAGGAGAAGTAGGCCTAGCCCAATCACGAATTGATGCAATCTTCGTCGGATCTACCATAATCCCATCCTTGGACACCACATGCCCCAAGAATGCCACAGACTCAAGCCAAAACTCACACTTAGTGAATTTGGCATATAAGTGGTGGTCTCACAAAGCCTGAAGTACAACTCTAAGATGCTTCTCATGCTCCTCCCTACTCATCGAATAAATTAGAATGTCATCGACGGACACAATCACGAACGAATCAAAGTAGGCACAGAACACACGGTTCATCAACTCCATAAATGTTGTTGGGGCATTGGTCAACCCAAAAGACATAACTAGGAACTCATAATGGCCGTATCGAGTCCTAAATGCAGTCTTTGGGATGTCCTCAGCCCTAATCCTCAACTGGTGATAACCAGACCCCAAATCTATCTTAGAGAACACTGCTGCACCATGTAGCTGGTCAAACAAGTCATTAATATGCGGCATCGGATATCTGTTCTTAATTGTCACCTTATTCAACTGCCTGTAGTCGATACACATACGCATAGACCCATCCTTCTTCTTCACAAACAGAACTGGAGCACCCCACGAAGACACACTAGGCCTGATAAACCCTCTACTCAACAGATCCTGGAGCTGATCCTTAAGCTCCCTCAACTTAGCAGGTTCCATTTGATATTGTAGAATGGAAATGGGCTTGGTACCCGGCTCGAAATCGATACCAAAATCAATGTCATGATCAGGAGGAAGACCCAGAAGATCAGAAGAAAATACATCTGAATACTCGCAAACCACGGGAACAGACTCAAGAGGAGGTATGGTGGCACTAGTATCATGGACATAGGCAATATAAGCTAAGCACCCCTTCCCAACCAGCCACTGGGCACTCAGAAAGGATATAACTCCCCTCGGCATGTGGCTATCGGCTCCCTTCCATTTGATAGGAGGGATACCAGGCATCCGAAGAGTAACAGTCTTGGCGAAACAGTCCAAGACCGCATGATATGGAGACAACCAATTCATGCCCAAGATCACATCAAAATCGACCATATCAAGGACAACCAAGTCTACCCACGTGTCATACCCCAAGATAGTCACCACACAAGCCCGATACACCTGATCCACTACTAAAGAATCACCTACTAGGGTAGATACACGCTAGGGCGCAGGCAAAGACTCACAAGCAGACTCTAGATGAGTAGCATAATAAGCAGATACATACGAGAATGTAGACCCCGGATCAAACAAAGCAGAAGTAGACTAATGACAAATAGAGATCGTACCTATTATCACAGCATCTGAAGCCTCAGCCTCTGTCTTGCCCGAAAATACATACATGTGGCCTCTACTGCCACGACCACCTGACCTACCATACTGAGGACCACCTCTAGTACCCTGGGTACTACCCCTACTACCCTGTGAACTGCCTTTAGTTGGAGGTGTTGGAGCCCTGGGGGCCTGGACCAATTGATCTTGTCACCTAGGGTGTTGTTCCATCGGGCACTCTCTAGCAAAGTGTCCCATCTCACCACACTGATAACAACCTCAACCCCACGTACTCCGCTGTGAAGACCCGGCCAAATCAGAATGACCAATATGGCATGTAGACCCTGAATGACCACCTCATGGAGCAGGAACAATATTCTGGCTAATCTGACCCTCAGTAGTCTGTAATGCCGCCTGAATAGGCTGGCTCAACTAGAAACGCTGCAGGTGCTGTCCTCTACCATAGTAGCCCCTACTATGGCCCTGCGAACCGCTGAAACTGCCCTGATAGTGGGGCCTCTTATCACTGCCACCTTGGTCCTGGCAAAGTACACCCTCAATAGTATGGGCATGATCAACTACCTCCAGAAAAAACTGACCCGATGCTACCATACCCTCTGTGGCCAAGCGAAGATGCAAGGTCAAACCTCGAACAAACAGGCGTACTCTCTCATGCTCGGTGGGCAGAATCATAGTGGCATGTCTGCACAACTGCTAGAACAGAATCTCATACTCAAAAATAGTCATGGAACCCTACACCAACCCAGTAAACTGATCCATCAGACGCTCCCTCATACTACGCGGTACATATTTCTCCAGAAAAACTGCTAAGAATTGATCCAAGGTAAGCGGAGGCGACCAGACTGGTCTACAAGCAACATATGACCTCCACCACTGTTTTGCTGGACCATCCAGCTGAAACACAGTGTAATCAGCTCTATTAGACTCAACTAACCCCAAATCATGTAACCTCTCCCGGCAGCTAGTCGGAAACTCATGCGCATCTTCCCTAGAAGCACTTGAAAACCTCGGAGGACCCAATCTCAAGAACCTACCAAGCATCTTCTACTCCTCATAAGACATAACTGGCACGGCTGAAAGAGAGGGAGCAACTGCAGGGACTGGTAGTACCTCAAATTTGGGAGCCGCAGTAGTAGGTTGCACTCCTGAACCCTATGATGTCGCCTGAGCTGAAGTCTGAGCCTCACCTCGAACCTGAGAACCAATCAGAGTGCTCGGTGAAACTACTGGTGGATTCATACCCTGAAGGAACCCCAACAATCAAACCAGGGTGTCCTATAATACCGGAGTAGCCACAAAACCTGTCGGATGCTAGGCTGGCTCCACATGCTCCAGCTCATACTGAACCCCATCCACTCTAACCTCAAGCTCCGGTGACGGTAGTCTAGCCTGGGCTCGAGCTGGCACTGTAGCCCATGCCCTACCTCGACCTCTGGGTCAGCCTCTACTCGATCCCCTAGTTGGGGCTCTAACTGCATGCGTAGGGGCCTCGTCCTCACCTGCTGCAGATCTCGTCTAAACTATCTTAGAAAGAATGAAACAAATATACTTAGAAATTGACCAAATCAAGTAAGCACGATAAGGAATCAAACCAAACAAAGTCTTTCCTAAGGAATGTCCTATAGCCTCTCGTAGATTGGATACGAACGTCATCGTACCGATCCACGAGACTCTACTAGACACTTTGCTCTTGTACTGGCGAGACCGGTGAACCTAGAGCTCTGATACCACTCTGTCACAACCCAAAACCAGGCCATGATGGCGTCTATATAAACCCCCAGTTGACAATCCTAACCCAAACATGTGGAAGACAATAAATAATAATTAAACTAAAAGAAAGCAGAAGATGTAACAAAAAGATATGGCCAATAGCATATATACATACCATCATACAAAGTATACATAAGAATGCCCTAAAGTGACCAAAAAGACAAAACAACACGAGAACCCACCCGAACCTGGTGTCACTAGTACAAGAGCGACTAAAGTAAGGAGTAGCTATACAATAGATATTGTCTATCCAAAATACAAAATATACACAGAATGTACAAGATGGAAAGTATGTAAAGTCTCAAAAAGTGCTAGGAGATCACCGCGATCCGAACAGCAACGGGTCTCGAACGATAGGAGATCAGCGAGGGTGGATCATACTAGGTGATGCATCAGAAAATAGATGCAGAGTGTAGTATGAGTACCAAGACAACGGGTACTCAGTAGGCATCATAGGCCGATCGAGCGCAGAAAGATAATATATATAAATAGATTACAGGAAAGAAGCTAACTATACAGGGATCCACCTAAATCTAGTTATAAAGCCGGAGACATGCCGATAAACCAACAAAAGAAAAGGAAAGGAAAACAATATTAAGCCAACCAGAGTCAATCCACGTGCCAAAGCAAATGCAATGCGGTGCATGATAATGCATGTATGAATGCAATATATAATAAACCTAGAATACCGCATCGAGCGCCCAGAATACCGCATCGAACTATGCATATATATATATATATATATATATATATATATATATGTGTGTGTGTGTGTGTGTGTGTGTGTGTGTGTGTGTGTGTGTGTGTGTGAAATAGTAAAATACCCAGAATAACTTATTGGGGGTCCGGAATACCGCATCAGACTATAAATAAGTATATATATGAGAGTAAAATACCCGAAATAACACATCAGGGGTCCAAAATACCGCATCAGACTATAAATATATGCATAAAATAGTAGTTCTCCTATTCATTCCAAAATCCCATAATAATACTCAATGTACTTTTTATTTAAGTCCAGAAATCTCTACAACCATAGTAAAGCCTCATTTCAAACCCAAAAACCTTTGAAAAACCATCCACGTTGTACTAATGATATGCCATGTGATATGAGTACGAATGTTCACAAACAAAGGAAAAACCACGCCATCAGATCAAACAGGGCAAGAATACCCTCCAAACCAAGAGAACTAACCTGGAACTTCATCCCAATCCTAACCATGGCCTCGTGCCCACAGTTACACATAATGATAGAATAAAGCGGTAAAGGAGAAATAAAAGAGAAATTCATGGGAAAACTCTATTCTACCTCTATAGCCTCTTAAAACATGCTAAGGATTCTATTCTAGTCACACAAAAGAAGCAAGCTCCTAGGCTAAGGATAACATACAGTTCTAGGTTAAAACCCCAAAATGGCCAATTAACATGATAAACAAGATTCAAGCCTAACGTCTATCTAAAATCCAACCTAGGGTTCCAGGAATATACAAATATATATTATCCAACTAACTCAGTCTAAAAGGTAAACCGTAACCTACCTCAGGGCCGAACTGCAAGCACGAACCGTCACTCGTGTGCCTTCCCCTTCCGAACAGTCTCAGAAAGGTGCCACGCTATCAAGAACATAAACTTGGTATCAAGATAAGAAGAATGACACCCATATTTCTATACGAAAATTCAGGTCGGAAAATGACCCTCGGGGCCCGCGCAATGAAACAAAAAAACAGAATCACAACTATGCTCGCGGTGGGTTAAGGAACCCATGCCCAAAGTTTGGGCGTGAATGGAGCTCGATTTAGGGCCCAAAACACCCCCGAAGTGCTACTAACTCACGTAATTAAAATGGAAAAGCTCAGAATTTAAAGGCGGAGACCAACCTTGATAAGAGAAACACGTCACTGAGATGAATTGCACGAATTCAAGAACATGCAGTCCCCACAAATCAGCCTTCAACAAGGATCACCCCAACTCTAGGAAATTAACAACAAGGAAATCTAATCGGGAGAAATACGAGAATTTCCATGGAAGGGGAAGAGGGGTGACGAGGGGACTTACCTGATGAATGACATTGAGCAAGGTAGCTGGGATTAAGGAGCTTTGGAGCTCAACAATGGAGTTTTGCGGAATTTAGAAAGAAAAAAATGAAGTTGAAACTTTATATAACTGCCAGGGTTCCTTCATCGCGATCACGACAGGACCCCCGCATTCGCGAGGAACAGCTGGCCCAACCATCGCGATCGCGATGGTCCAGGCTGCATTCGCAAAGAGGAAGCCAAGATGGGTCCCAGCTGGCTACATTATGAACGCGATGGAAACACTTTGCGAATACGATGGTAAAAAAACCAGACTATCGCGGACACAATGGGATCCACGCGATCGCGGAGAGAAAAAGGGTCTGCAACTTAATGCAGCAACCAAAATTTTTTCCAAGTCCAAAAATCTTCCGACGAACCCTCAAGATTCATCCAAAACCCCGTGAACTCAAACCACCTATGCTACCCTACCAGAAATAGCATTCCGGACTCAATGTACTTAACAAAACTCCCAACGGAGATTGTTTTAACAAAAAGTGGGGCCCACACCCAAAACTAACTCAAAACTCAAAATCTAAAAATAAGTTCAGAAGTCTCGGGACTCGAACCAAAGGTTTTCCTAGACCAAAGTTGATATTCTGGAGCTAATGGCGCTGACGAAATTTCCATCCCAGGTCGTCTTCTCTGAATGTTGACCAAAGTCAACCCTACCAGCCAAACTGACTTGAAATCACATAAAGCAGCACAAAATCAAACTGAAAACCCTCAGACCCAAACCAATGGTCCCACTAGACCAAAATCCCTGTTTTGGAGCCAAAGAACTGTCAAAATCTAATTCTGAGCACGTTTACCAAGAGAATTGGCCGAAGTCAAAGATTTTCCAACTTTAAGGGATAGAACAGGGAAATGATCATTTCATAACGACCTAACGAACGGCCCGAGTACCAAACCGTCAATCCCGGCAAGTCCTAAATGACCTGTCACCGCTGAGAGAAAGCTCGAAATGCAGAAAAAGCATGAAAAATGAAAAATGACCCGGAGGGTCATTACACACAAATGACTTCTAGTTCAAATGAGACAATTTAAGGAGGAGTGGAACATATCTCTCACTCTTATGCTCTAGATCAGTGACATGCCTTTTTATGAAATCTCTTTTACTTTGTTGTTATTATTTAGTTGCCTTGAGGAAAAGGCGATATTATAACTAGGGGCAGAGCTTAAATATTAAATAATTTTTATGTTAATTCTGGAATGATATACTTTGATGAAATTGATAGATTAACACTTGTGTTTTGATATTTTGTATTGTTTAAGATAAATTTATATTAGTATGTTTTGTTTTTCATTTCTAGATTTTTTTATTTTTATATTAGAAATATCCCTTTTTTTTTGTGCCGCATTTTTTTTTCGAGGATGCTAATTTTCTTTTGAACATGTATTTTTAGGTAATATTTAGTGACTTTTTCCGATGATGGATAGTTAGGAAACTTCTTAAGGTAATTAGCCTTGTAATTTAGGTGTATATTCTCTTTCGAGCAAAAATGTGAAAACTTTTGGCTTGTTTTGTACTAATAGAGTTGGTCTCTTACATGTGAAGTGCTAATTTTAGCATACTCCTCCAGAATTTTTTGTGAAGTTAAAAAATAAGGTGCATATGGAAGAATGATTTTTGTGACAACTTCTTGGCTCATTTTGTGACTTGTGGCCTATTAGTTGCTCTTACCTTATATTATAATATATGACTATATTTGTTCTTGTTTAGAAAGTGAAATTGATTTGTCTTAACTAGTTCATATGTCATGAGTGGTGAGTTTTATTGAATAATTCTTGTGCTTACTCTTATATCATCTAGAACTTGCCTGTTTAGACGATCAATGTTAATCTTAATTATATTGGTTGGAGAGATGATCTTAGGCAATCTTTGTGATTTTTATTTTAAAAAGCCTCTTTAAGACTTTGTAGTCTATCATTGCACAAATATTATCATTAGTTAACCTCATTTGAGCTTAAAACCTTTTCTTTGATTACCACATTACAACTCTTAACTTTTTGTGAAATTTCATTTTTTGAGTCTTTCCTCCTTGAACACTAAAAGTGTAAAATTGAGGCTAAAAACCTAAGTTCGGGTGAAATGATACTTTGGAGGTGGTACAGAATTGCGTTGTGATTTTCTGAATAAATACCTAATGAAAAAGCCAAAAAAAGAAGAAAATTGCAGAATACAAGAAAAAATAGGAACTGGAGTACTTGAAAAAAATGGCAATAAATGGAGAAAGTAGAAAGCAAAGTAAGGAGCAATGTATTGAAAAGAAGAGGAGAATAAGCAAGTTTAAAATGGAAATTCTTGTGTAGTGTTTAAGGAGGGCGTAATCACTTGTCGGGGGCATTTTTATCTTTTAAAAATTATTTTAATATTTCATAAACCCTTTTACCTACTTGTTGGGGTCTCTCTGTATGTAGGGTTTAAGAAAATTGTAGACAAAAAAGATGTGTGGCATAGCAGTGATTGTGTCTTGAATTAGGATAATTTTATCATCCTTAGAACTTAATCTCATCTCTCCAGTACCTCTTTTTGAACAACAGGTAATAATGTACTACTCTCTTACTGAACTAACCATTGATGCAAGAACAGCAAAACTGCAGCCTTATTAGGCCTGTCTTACTTCTGATTTCACATTTATCACTCCTTATTTGTATCTTTATATGAACCCCCTTTTCTAGAACATCTAAATTAAGTAAACAACAACAATTATAAGTGTCACGACCCAAAAACTCAGGTTGTGATGACACTTACTATAATCCACCAGTAGGTAAGCCAAACCCATAGCCCAGAACGATAAGCAACAGGCTAATAAGAAAAGGAGATAAGAATGAGATTGCAATACTAAATAACGGGGCTACTAAAGGGAATAAGATGAACGTACAAATATATATAAAGAGGGAAAGGATGAATACAATATTCAAAAGATCCTCCAAGACCTGGTATCAATCAGTACAAGAGCCACCACAACATAAGGAGTACTAGGTAGGTACGATATATACAGAACAGTCTCTGAAAGTACAAAATAAGACTAGTCCAAAATAGAAGGAGATGGATTAACTCAAATTGTTAGGAGGTCACCATGTATCTCTGATCAGTAACTCCATACGAGGATGGCATTAACGGTAATAACTCGTACTAGGATCTTCATAGTAAGTAAAGTAGTAGTGAGAACAAGAAAGGTATAATTGCATCAGTCCTTCTCACAGAATAAGATGCAAAACTGTAGTATGGGTACCAAAATATGTACTACTCAGTAGGTATCATAGGTCGACTGATCTCAAATAAGATACAAGTATAATAAGATGTGAGTATACATAAAAGTTAAGAAAAGAGGGGTCAGAAAGAGAGTATCAGGTCAAAACTAGACAATTAAGAGAAGTATAAGCAAATAATTTGGAAAGCATAAAGTAATAATCTAACTACAACCTAACCGGATCCCCATAAGCCTGAAAGGTACAAACAACAATAAATAAACTCAGTCGGCCCCCATAATTATGATGGATACAAACAACAAGTAATACTAATTATAACCCAAGCATAAAAGTAAATAGGTGCGAAAGAATGTTATGACATGCATTATGAGATGAGTGAAGTGCCCAACAGTACCGTATACTCCTCCTCCAGCCTGTAACTTGCAAAGGCAGGACCCATGGGGGACTCGCGATATCTATATACCTCGCCCAGACTCGAACCAAAGCTTAATAAGTAAATATATGCCCAAACTCGAATCGAGGCTTAATAAGTAAATATATGACCAGACTTAAACTGGGACATAATAAGTAAATACGCATGTCCGAACTTGAATCGGGGCTAAAATAGTTCATTTTCCTTTAGAAAAACCAAATCCATTTAAAGTATTCAAAAAAATCCATTTCAAGCTGAAAATGATATTTTATGTCAAGTTATCATATGTCATGACAAAAATAGCAAAAGCACAAACAATAAAGTGAATAACCAAGCCGATGATCACTATAAAGTACGACAATACCATAAACAAAAAACCAAGGTCCACGTACTAAAGAAAAGATACTATCCTAGCGTAGGTACTTTTTGGAAATGTTATACTAACTATAAATCTCCTAGGAATCCCACCTAAGGCAAGAAACTAACCAAAACTAAGCTAAGGCATTCAACTCTAATTTCAAGGATACTACACACACTAATCCAAGTCTTAAAAGAGAAATGACTACCTAAACTAAGGATTCCAACGCGCAATTCTACTCTAAGGCCCCTAAACAAGCTATAAGGATCATAAATACCTAGATAGAGTGTATTTAAGTCACAATATCCCACCAACCACTAGTAAGTTATCATACACATACCTTAAATGAGAAAAGTCTAAAAGTAGGTAATCCATAACCTACTTGGAGGCTGAACACGCACTCACAAACCCACTAAACTAGAGCTTTATCCTTTCGAGAAGCCTCCGACTGGCGTCATGCTACAAAAATAATGATCTACATGTCAAAATGAGAATAATGATATCCATGCTAACATTTCTAAATTCGAGCCAAACATTGACCCTCAAAGCTTGTTGACAGAATCATAAATAAAATTAACAATTATGTTTCGTATAGGTTAAGAAACCCATGCCCAAAAGTTGAGCGCCAACAGGAATTATTTTGGGACTCAAAATAGCCCCGAAGTTCACTAAGATCAAAGGAGTTTTTCAAGAATCAAAGTACGAATTTACCGGGTTTTAGAGACGAACAACGCATAACATTAACAAAAAATAAGTGGAGGAACACAATAGACTTACCTGGAACAGATGAATGTGAAGAACTCTTCAAGAATTAAGCTCCAAGCTCAAGAGGGATCAAGTCTTAGTTAAAAATGGTGGAAATCATGATGTTTGGAATTTATATATTGCCAGGGGTCCTTCATCACATTCACGAGGAACCCTATCATGATCATAGAACCTCACCAAGAAGATCCATCGTGATGGTCTTCTTTGTGATTGCAAGGAAGGGAACTGGATCGGGTCCCAGCGGCTCCCTATCGCGAATGCGTTGGACCACTAGCGATCATAATGGTCAAAGATTCAGACCATCACAAACACGAAGTCCACATCACAATCTCGAATAAGAACAGGTAGCTACACTAGCAGCTGAAAACCAACAAAAGACCAAGTCCAAAAAATATCTGAATGGATCCTTCAGATTCATTCAAAATCCTGTGAACACAAACCAAATATGCTACCCAACTGGAAATGAAATTTCGGACTCAGCACAATTATTGAAATGACAAACGAAGATCGTCTTGATGAAATATTGACCGAAGTCAATACCTTGCCGATTTAGTATAAAAGCCACCCAAGTACTCAAAACGAGTTTGAAATCCTCGGGACTCAAATCAAAAGCTCCACTTGTACAAAATCTATGTTCTGGAGCTAACAGCACTAACGAAATTCTCATCCGAGCACGCTTACTCTGAATATTTACCGAAGTCAAATATTTCAACTTTAAGCGTTCCAAAATAGGTAAACTCTTCTAAAACTCGATTGAATGCCTCGGAGAGCGTGTCACCTATTCCAGAAGTCACATAAGCAGTGTAGAAGCTACGAAAATGATTAAAATGGCATAAACGCATGAAAATAAAAAAATAACCACGAGAGTCATTACAATAAGGAGAAAAAGCAGAATAAAAACTGCTTGTTATTGAAAAGGGTAATTAGAGAGCTAGCTTTGATTTAAGAAAACTAAAGAAACGAGCTATCTTTGCACCTTAATAGGGAATGACTGGCACCCACGATTGTGTCCTAGTGGTTATTAAAGTGGGTTAAATATTTATTTTATCCTTCCCTAAGCCTACATTACAAGCTTAAAATGTTCTTATGTGATTTTCGGCCCAATGTTCTGGAGTTATCAGTAGCGAATGAAAATAAGGAAAAGCCTATGGTATGATAATTGTTAGCACTTGAACTTCTTTGTTGAGTGTGAATGACTTTGTGCATATGTTCCTTGTGTTGTTGTTGTACATATGGTGATTTTGGACTTTCTTTTTTGTGAGGGAACATGAATTAGGATGGATTGGTGATGTTAATAAATTTTAAATTGAGTCAAAAAACATATTTAGTAGTCTAGTAATTTTGAGTCACTTATTCAGGTTTGGTTGTTGTCACTTGATTAATTTGAGATTCAATTGCATTCTTGAGATTGTCTTTTGAAATGAGGGAGTTATTTGGTTAAAGTTGACATGCTTGTAGCCTAATTATTAATACCAACTAAAGTCACTAGTGTTGTGCATGATTGAGGAATGTGATTTGGAAATGATAGTGATATTACTTGAACTATATATAATTAAATCTCATTCTAGTTTTTATTTTGATTTGCTTGAAAACAAGCAAAGACTTAAGTTGATGGTGCTGATAAATAGTGACTTTACCGTTTATTCTAGTCTCTATACTTTGATTTTTGTAAGTTGAATTAAACAAATGAGATAATTTATTGTGTGTATTGCTACATTTTCAGTTGGAGAGCTAAGATTTTCACACCACAATTGAGAATTGAAGATTTGAATATTTGGTTGAGAAATCTCTTTTAACTTTTCTCCATTTCATTAATTTCTTGACAATTGAGAATTGAAGATTTGAATATTTGGTTGAGAAATCTCTTTTAACTTTTCTCCATTTCATTAATTTCTTGCTTTGTCTCAAATATCTAAGTGTGTAGTATTGTATTCCTTGCTTTAATCTTGTTTATAAGGATATTCAATATCAAAATTTGAATTAAATCTTTTATTTTGCTTATATATTGAATGATTTTTATTTTTAATAAAGTGAGTTAATTTAAGCAAAAAACACACACACTCTCTCTCTATAAATTCTCTCTTTTAACACCGGCATACATGTGCCACTAATATTGATACTTTTTCCTTCCTTTTTATTTTGGCAAAAGGCATAAGTAACCATCACCATATTTTCAACTACACATTTTTTCTTTTAGGAGGTTTTATTATCCTTGAATTACTTTAAAATGAAATATATACACCATTAAGTGTTGAATTGGCAAAGAAAGTGAATTCACTCTCTTGAAAGCATGTGAGAAAGTAAAAATAACTTAAAATCTTATTAATATGAACACATGTCATTTTTAAATTGGACACTTTATAATTAATTAAAATTAAAATTAATCAAATATTTTTAAAATTATTTTCTTTTCTTTCTTTGTGAAATAAAGTCAGATTTTATTGTTTTTCCTTTTTAAGTTATTCGATTACTGTTGACTTTTCTTTTCTTTAAAAAAAAAATTGGTTCCGACATCAATTTATTTGTTAAATTAATTTTAAGAAGATATATTTTGAAAAAAAATAAAAAACAATGTTAGAGTTCGAAAAATTTATTCATTACGTGGGATGAACTTTAACATTTTGTAATTTTTCACATATTCAATTAATTATAAATTTATTTTTTAAAAAAAATAAACACCAAATTTTCAAAAGATTTCCTTTTACTTTTGAATTTTTTGTAAAATCAAATCTGTATAAATTGAAAAAATGAACCTGTCTTTTAGAAAATTAAAATAAAATAATTTAAACATTCAAAATAAACTAAAGTCTAACATTTTTCAAAAAATCTTTTTAAAATTAATTCAACGGTTAAATTGGCATCAAAATCAAAAAATATTTGATGAAAAGAAAAGTCAATAATAACGCTAATTACTTTAAAAGAAAAAAATAATAAAATTTGACTTTATTTTAATGTTGATTAATTATGTGTACTAATTAATTATAAAGTGTTCAATTAAAGAATGACATGTGTCCATGCTAATAAGATTTTAAGTTACTTTTTGGTCTTTCACATGCTTCCAAGAGAGTGAACTCTCTTTCTTTGTCAATTCAACACTTAAGGGTGTATATATTTCATTTTAAATTAGTTCAGGGTGTAATAAGACATCTTAAAAGAAAAAATGTGTAATTGAAAATATAGTGATAATTCAAGGGAATACTTATGCCTTTTGCCTTTTATTTTGTACAGTACTATCATTTTGGTATTTGAGAAATAAGCAAGATAGCTTCTTGCCTGGAATCGAATTTCAACGATCCAGTCAATTTAATTACTCAAACTTGCGAAAAAGACATAGCCCAGCATCCACTCGCCTGAATCTGATTCTTCTCCTAGATTACTGGCACATCTCATTCCTCCTTCATATGCTTTTGATTACCAAATAATTAAAATTTTATTTTATATTATTTCTTGTGGTTTTTGTTTTCTTTTTTACAAGATTATGCTCTACTTTTAAAATTAAGAGGATGTTAAATATATTGAAATTGTATTAAGCAAACGCACTTTGTCCGAGAATCATAATTAGTGTTTTGTGGTAATTTTTCGTTTGCTAAGTGAATGTTATTTCAGCTTTCAATTGCTCATCCACTAGATCTTTTTTTCATGATCTGATTGGACACATGGTTGGGATTACATACATATAATTCTTTTTTACTATGTAGTTTCCTAGTAGTACTACCTACGTAATAATTTCGTATATCAAAAGCTGCTTTGACAATTTGAAGAATATTATATGACGAAGATGTTAACATGGATGTTGATTGCAGATCGTTTGAACATATCTTTGATGGTTAATCTGTTGACTTGGGAAAAATAATACGGAAAAGACATCAAAACTAACATAAATTATATCCGAAAAGTCGAAGACACACCTAAACTATTGACCTAATACACACTTGTACTATATAAAACTCAATTTATATACCCCTTGCGACACTCATACCCAGGCGCATTAAGTTCAGTGATTCTAGCGTGTCAAACTTAAAAAAAAGTTTTAAACTAATTAAATAATTCTACAACAGTAACAATCTCACCCCCCCCCCCCCTCCACTTCTTATAACCCGACCTAATTGATAAAAACTCAACTAAATCCTAATTTTCAAGACTCGAAATTGCTCACCCAAAATCGTAATTCAAGCTAGAGTCTTTGAAGAAAAAGTAACTAAATCCTTTTATCCTTTTGATTACTTACTCTATTTTATCAACTTGAGAGAAAGTATTGTTCTTTTCTCTAAATATTATTTTTCTTCAATTTTGGAGAAGTTCACCAAATGGAGCAATCTCCATTGTATTTTTCTTCTTTGATTAGCTTTCATATTGTATTTTTTTTATTAATCAAGGTACTGTAATGGCTAGAATAAACATGAGTAGACTATGTAAGAAAGAAGAAGATCATGAGTTGGAAGAAATGTGATGCGAACATGAATTTCTTTTGCCTTTGTTGACCTCATAGACCCCAAGAAATTCTAGTAGAAGATATTGAGGGTTGTTCATACTATGGGGTAAGTGAATTTTTATTCAAAAATTGATCTTGAAGAGTCTATACTAATTTAATTTCTTTTATTTTAGAATGCTAGATCATATGATTTCTGATTCTGGAAAGATGACTATATTGATCCAAGATTCAAATTTGTTATTCCTAAACTGTTGGGAAGAATTGTTGAGCTTGAGCAAAGAATTGAATCTTCTGCGAAATTTGAAATTTATGAACAAAATAGAGTTGATGACAAGCCTACTAGGACAATCAATTCTGCGAAAAGCAAAATAGATATGAACAAAATAGAGTTGCAGCTGGATAATTTTGAAGATGATTTGAGGAAGATGAAAACAAATAAGAAGAAATGGAAAATCAAGTTGGCTAAATTCAAGAAAAAGAGAGAAACAACTTTGAATTACTCTCATTTGTGTTTGTATTTTAGGTATTAGTGTTCTATTGCAATACATGTACTTGAAAGGAGATTCAAAAAGGCTGTCATAAATGCTTAGTGTAGCTATTTTTGTCATGTTGTGAGGGGTTGCAGTTATAAATTTTGTAATGAACCTTAACAGTTTTTTGTGTAATGAATTGGTAATGTTTTCTTAGTTTGATTTGTCTCTTTCTTTAGTGCATGAACTACACATTTTGTAGAGTCAAAACATATATTAAGTGTCACAACTGTATGAAACATCACAAAACTAATGCACAATTGCACAATCATTAACAACAAATGCATAATCACTAAACCATTTACACCAACCAAACTAATGCACAGTTATATAAGCACTACTAACCATTTATACCAACCACTTATATGAAATATTTATAAACAAAATGCGTAGTCATAGTTGCATAATTATTAACAAAAGTGAAGTGCATTTATATTTATCTGTCAAGTGTATTTAAATAAAATAAAGTTATAACTATCAAAATTATTGCAGTTATAACTATCAAAATAATATTGTCTTAAAATACAGTCATAGCTGTCAAAATCATTTTAGTTATAGCTATCAAATATTATCTTAAATGTAGTTACAACTGTCATTATTTATACCAAACTAACATGATACACAAATAAATTAAGACAACTTAGATGTTGTAGATTGAGTATTAGAGCTTTCTTGACTCAAATATACAGCCTTAGACTTTGCCTTCATTTACATTTTTTCTCTCATTATTTTAAATTGTCTGGAGGTCATAGCTTCTTTTTCTCTTTATTTCACACCAATTTTTGGTATTTATCAAAGATTTTCAGTCACAATTATTGAAGACTTGACACTTCTAAATCTCTCACTAGGCATTCCAGACTGCTCAAATGAAGACAATTAGTGTTAATGTTTGTATCAATTATAGTAAATTAAATTTAGATAGTAAATAAAATTTATATTAAGAATAGTATATCCACTTTGTGTGTGAAGTATACTCATTTCAATCATTCTTAATCTTCTAGTACCACCACTCTAAAAAAGAAAGAAAATATTAAGTAAAATAGCTAGTTTACAACACACACATTAAGTAAAATACCTTTTCTATTGAACTCTTTGGTCTACCTCTTTCTTTTCCAGTTGAAGAAATATTTGACACCCTTGATCTACTCCTTTCTCTTTCAACATAAGGTGTTGCACCAGAAGTTGAGCATGTACTTGGAACTTCACTTGGGCCTGCAGTTGGAACTACACTTAAGCCTGCACGTGGGCCTCCAGTAGAGGATGAACTTAAGCCAGGATTGTATTAGTGCCAGCAGCAGGTGCACCTCTAGTACAACTTCTTTTATTGTGGTTCTTGTTATGACAAGTGTTGCGTGATATCTCTATCCCCTTTTTAGACAGTTTTCCAGTTTTCTTGTTGATTTCACCTTGCTCTTTATTTTTTTCTTGCCAAGTCTACCTGGCATCTTTCTAACAGCAAATGGTATAACATAAATATTTTGAGATTCTGGCCATATTTTTATATTCAAAACTGGCTGAATGAAGTAGTTGTATGTGTTCATTAAGTGTCTCTCTTATACCAGTGAGAGATGTAGTTAACTGGTTCTAACTTTGTTTGGTGTAGAGCAGTTATTACATGAGGACATGCTATACCCTTCAATATTCAGGATCTACAACTATAACTTTATTTGAGAAGATTCACAATGTGTCTGTATCCTCTATCAAGCACCTCATATTCTATATCATAATTTCATTCAATGTTGCACTTCATAGACCTAGTTGTATTATTTATCAGAACTTTCATGGTCATTGGGAAAATGTCACTGATCCAAGTATTACAAAACTCTCTCATCTGTCCTATTTTTTTCATTATTTTCACCCTTATCTCTTTTAATATTTTAATTATAGTTTTGTGCATTACTCCTAATATTCATGCATTAAAACATGTTGTCATGTTGTTGTCTACAATGTCATATTTTGTAAAAAAGTTTAAGTAAATCTTGATCCATCTTTCTGGGTTATAATACAACAACTTATTCAATAGCTTTTCTCCACCCAACATATTCATATAACTAATATTGTTTCTCAATTCGGCCACAAAAGTAGATCTTGCACACCTTTAAAAGTATTTTGTTTAATGCCTCTGCATATAAAGGACTTTGGCCAGTTGACAAGGATATGCCTAGTACACATTTTATGTTTAGCATTGGGTAGATGTTTTTTTACAGCAATTGAAACCCTTAAAGAAATAGAAACATATCATATAGTTAAATAAATATATAATTATATGAAGTGAATTAAATAATTAATTTTTATCTTTTGCATGTTTGTTATCACTGCCAAATCTGTCTAATCTCCTAGCTGAAGATCTTCCTTTATAATTCTGATAAATCTTGATTATTCAATCTCAACTAGTGCCCATGCCAGTGGTAGCATTTGATTATTTCCATTTTTACAAACAACAACTAGTAACTGCCCTTTTGAGACTCTCTTTGAAAAATAACCATCCAAACCAATGGACTTCTTACAACCAGTCAAGTAGAACTTCTTTATTGCATCAAAATATATGTAGAATCCTTGAAATATTTTTCTACCACCTTTAAATATTTCATCATGAAGCTTAACTACACATGTACTACTTGGATTTGATCTTAGAAACTCATCCCTATAATCTAAAATTCTCTTAAATTCAAGATTATAATCACCCATTAGTTCTGCTAACACTGTATTTCTGGCTCTCTTACACATTATTTTTTCAATATGTAAATTCAATTCCTCCTTAATAAGCAACTGAAACTCAAAAAATTTAATATTGAGTTATTCTTTTATCCTCTCATTGTAATAACTAGCTAAGAACTTGGTATTGCAAGAAAAAATTCTATTAGTATGATCACACTTTTGAATTGAATTATATACCTTCACAATAAAATTCATGGTCCTAGAATCAAAGCTGGCAAATAGCACTCAAGGACAACCAGTAATATATCTAACCCTTACCTTGCAGGTCCATTAATGTGTTTTTCAATTGCAACATATTCAGAAATAACATACTTAGCAACAACAGCAACTCTAAATTCATTAACACTCTCAAATACAAGTCTTAATTCTCACATAATTTTTTGACAGTCTGAATCATATACAATCCTATTTACCTTTTTCCTTCTTCTTGCTTTACTCTCCGCTCAACCACATGTTCAACCTCCCCTTCATCATCAGTTAAGTTTTCTGAATTTGTTTCAAAGTTTGGAGCATCATCTGATGGATAAAAAAGCTCATCACTAACTATCTTACCCTCCAAGTTGTTTCCATTATGACCTGCA
The DNA here is from genome assembly GCA_003996215.1 of Jaltomata sinuosa. Taxonomy (NCBI): domain Eukaryota; kingdom Viridiplantae; phylum Streptophyta; class Magnoliopsida; order Solanales; family Solanaceae; genus Jaltomata; species Jaltomata sinuosa. The sequence goes on along the minus strand of QJPP01001915.1, from coordinate 77,792 downwards.
GATTCATCATAGCCAGCATCTGGCCCCTTTCTTCCAGTTCATAACTTAACATGTTCAGGAATAACTGGTCTTTCTCCCTTCTTCCTTCTCTTTCTATTTCTCTTTTCCTCCCATAGACCTCTTAACTCTTTATCGACATCACTTCCAACATATGCTTCTCCACCAACATTTACTTGTCCATCAATTGATTCTGTATCTGAATCTAGATCAGATTCATTCCTACCAGTCTCACTCTTAATATCTGAAGATTCAGTAGTAGTAGTAGTAGTAGTAGTAGTAGCAGTAGGAGGAGGGATAAGAGCAATAGAAGAAGCAGTAGGAAAAGGGGGTAGGAGCAGTAGAAGGTTGGACAATATGAGGGATATTTGGATCTGTAAAAGGTTAGGCAGGTGAGAGTGTATTTGGATCTCTAGAATGGACATCTTCACTATTTTTACATGCTTTCTCACCACTCCCAATGTCTTGACCATTGTCCTTACCAAAAGACACACCACTTTCCCCCTCCACATGACTTACATATTTCAATAAAGGTGGGGCTAAAAGAGGGTCAGTAATGTAATGAGATTTTATGGCATATTTCATACCTTTTTACGAGGATTCTTGATAGTTCTTGAGCATATTTTAGTGTGATATGATGTATTTTGGTTGAGTTACAGGTATAATGGGCTAAGTACATCACAAGGATTAAAAATCAGCAAAAGAGGCTCATTATAAGTCATTGTGGAGGATTACGAGTTGTGGTGCCAATTAAATTTGAAGGATAGAAGTGAAGTAGAAACAAGAGGTTAAAATGGCCACCATTACTGATCATTTTTAGCCATTACTGGTCGTTTTGGTGGTCGTTCCCCAAACTGGAAATGGTGAAAAAATAGCAAGTTATAATGGCCAATATAACAGACCATTTTGAGCCATAACGATCTATTTTGGCTTGTGTTTTGGGTTCCAGAAACTAGATGAACGACGTAAGTTATCACGATACAGAGAACGGTTCATTTTGGCAACCATATGGGATGATGCGAATTTTCTTTCTTAGCCCTTTTAGGATATGATTCTTACTCACCTATAAATAGCATCCTTAGGTTATTTTGTTACACATAATATATGATACAACTTCATTCTATTTTGGCTTGGTTATGAATGAGTTGGCGCGTTACTTTTCCCTTGGATTCAAGAACATCTTTTGATTTTCAATCAATCTTGTAAGTATGTTTCCTTTGAATCATCTTATTGATCTTGTTCTAATCATGAGTAACTAAACTCATCCCTGGGGTTGTGAATCAACGTAATGGTTGAACTCTAGGGCTAAACTATCAATATAGAATCGAATAGTTTATTGGATGATTTGTTAACTCTCATTGTAATAGTGATTAGCGGTTGCAAATGTTAGTCTAACGCTGAAAATTTCTAGTTTATGCCCAGAAGGGTTAATTAGGATTGGAAAGAGTTAATCAATATTCAACAAGAACTCAAGGCGTTAACCCTTGTTCAATAGAACTACGTAGGAATACGTTGGTTTTACTTGAAAAATTGTGATCAGGTTATAACTACACTTCATTGTATTTGGGAAAATAAGTGAAGAAAAGATCCAACAAATATCTATGAAGTTCTTCAGATGCTCATGTGGATCCAACAAATATCTATGAAGGGAGGAAAAGAGAAATAGAAAGAGAAGGAAGAGGTTAACGCCTTGAGTTCTTGTTGGTTAACTCTTTCCAATTCTAATTAGCCCTTTTGGGCATAAACTAGGGTTTTCCAGTGTTAGACTAATCTTTGTGACCATTAATCACTATTATAATGAGAGTTAACAACTCATCCAACAAACTATTCAATTCTAAATTGATAGTTTAGCCCTAGATTTTACCCATTACGGGGATTCACAACCTCAGAGATGAGTTTAGTTACTCATGCTTAGAACAAAAACAATAAGATGATTCAAAGGAAACATATTTACAAGATTGATTGAAAACTAAAAGATGTTCTTGAATCCAAGCGTGAAGTAACGCTAAAACATGTTCCAAATCAAGACAAAACAGAATGAAATTGTATCATTTATCGTGTGTAACAAAATAATCTAAGGATACTATTTATAGGAGAGTAGGAATCATATCCTAAAAGGGCTAGAAAAGAAAATCTGCGTCATCCCATATGGTTGCCAAAATAAACCATTTTTGCTCAAAATGAACCGTACTCCACATTGTGATAACTTACGTCATTCACCTATAGAGAATAAAATGGAACCGAAATGGACCGTTATGGCTCAAAATAGTCTGTTATGTTGGTTGTTATAACTTGCTAAATTTGCACAGCTTCTGGTTTGGTGAACGACCACTAAAATAGCTAGTAATTGCTAAAAATGGTTAGTAATGGTGTAGCAACCTATTCCGTCATTATGAGTGAACCTTTCATGCTAAGTTTTGGGTTAAAAAACTTCCAGGTTTGGGAGTTGAAAATTTTGGGCTAGGCTAGCATCACATGGATTCTGCGCGAGGTATGGTCTAGGATAATTTGGGTGAGGATTAGGTAATATATCTTGGGTCGATCTAGTTTTTTCATTAGCCAAGACTTTAAGGAGTTTGAGAGACTTTTCGGAAGTGAATTTGAGTGAGTAGAACTCCCAATATCAAAGTTGATGCGAAGGGGTTATTTCAGAACGTTAGGATTTGAAGTGTGTCATAAAATAGGCACTTTGGGGGGATTTTTTGAGATTCTATGCCATGTCACACTGTGCTACCACAGATTTGCTATAGCAGATAAATTCCTTCTATAGAGGAAGTCAACACTGATCAGCACTGCCATAGCGGTCGGTACTGCTACGGCGGCACTGCTATAGTGGTGTACGGACCGCTATAGCAGAAAAAATTGGGGTAAATGTAGAAACTTCCCTAAAAACATTCAAAAATTCTCAAGAATATTTTTGGGGCAGGGCAGAAGCAATTTTGGCAATTCCAAGTTAGTTTTCCACCAAATTTCGTCCTAAAGGTAAGGATTTCGCTCCCCTAACTTAGTACTATGATTCCTACGTAGTAGATTCGTTAACTACGGGCTTGAAGGATGGTTTGGGTTAACCTAAGAATGTAGAATCTGGGGAAAAAGGAGAGGTTGTGAAATTCTTGGGTTATGATTATTATTACTTATTCATGATTAAGCCACCATTATTTGCTTAATGTAGCTGTTAAATGGTAGTTTTTAGGTGAATTAATGGTGGAAAATCCCGGGGATGGGTGAAATTATCATGGGTTGGCCTAGGAATTAGGATTTGAGTATAATCTGGGTAATTTTAGGTCATTGGACTGATTTGGTATGTTTTATCCAAGAACAAGCGAAAGCTTCGGAAAATGGGAAGGCTCTGACCTAGTATAGTTTTCAAGTTGTTTGAGGTAGGTGATGGTTATTGTCTTTCCAAATACAATGTGTATACATGTAACTTTATCTTAGTGATGTATGTGCTTGCATGCTTAGGGAATGAAGTTATGAATGTCTAGTATTCGGGTGTCAATTATGTGAAATGAACTTAGTTATGTTTCTTGTTGGTGTTACAAGTGTGTTTATATTCATTTAATTATTGATTGTTAGATTTTGTGTGACATTGGTTGGATCGGGTACCATGCCTGGTATGGGATGCTAATGGTTGCCTCGGGTACCATGCCTAGTATGAGATACTAACGGTTAGCTCGGATACCATGTCTGGTACAGGTTCTATATTGGTTGGCTCGGGTACCATGCCTAGTACGGGTTTAAATATATATATTATTGATTGTATTTTATCGATGGTTCCATGAGTGGACCGGGTTGATTGTCAAAATTATGATTGTGCATATTGGTCCTTGAGAGGCTGGGTTGTTACACTTAAATGTGGGGTTAGTCCTTGGGTGGACCGTACATTGCATGCTAACACTTAGATATTGGTCTAGGGATCCTTTGTTGGTTCGCGTGACATAAAAAGGGTAAATTGTTATTGTTCATTGTTTAAATGGTTGTTGAACCTGTTTCATATGGTTAATTTGTTAGAAGGTAGACTGAGAGTTTAGGAATATATTACTAGTTGTTTTACATGATTGTACTGCTTTACTCAGTTCTGGTTTATTGTTCATATATTGTTTGTTGGAGATGGTTGATGATCCTACCAGTACACTATGGTTGTGTACTTATTCTGTAGTTACTTTTCTTTTATGAGTACAGGACATATTCCAGCGGCTCCTACGTGACCTCAGATATAGTCCTAGTAATTCTAGATTTAAAGGGTAAGCTGCTTCCTTCGGGCTACCATGGTTTCTTCCAGTTTAGTATTAGTCCACTTGTTTTGGACTTAACTCTCTGTTTTTGGGGTTGTGTTCCCGTTTATAGACATTAGTAGATGTTTTGGTACAATGACTTTTAGTTTCTAGGGGTATTTTTGCAGAACCTTATTGGTTTAGAAATTTTGGGTTGTGAATGATAGTTTATTTTAATGCAATTGGTTTTAAGCTATTAGATTCACTAAGTGTTGGGGGTGATAATGGGTTTTCTCATCCAGGGGTTTCAGTTGAGTACCACTCATGGAAGTTTGGTTCATGACAAGATTGTATCACTTTCCTTTGTGCTATAACTGGATTCCAATTGTTATCTAGTGATACAAACTGGTATCTATCTTCTTTCAATCTTTTGTTTGAGATGGTTAATACCAGACGTAATAGAGAGAGAGCAGCAATTTTGATAGCGGGACCAGCGGTCAGAGGATGCAGAAGGTGCAGGGTCAAGGGCAGAGGTAAGGCAACACCCGCCAGGGGTAGATCTCAGGCAGTTGTAGGACCAAGGGCGGTGACCCCTCCCCCATCCCAAGATCCTGTTACGGAGGAAGTGGAAGTTGTTCTTGAGGAGGGCGCGGAATAGGAGGAGGTGACACCGGCTGGAGGTGCAAGCCTTCCCCGTATATCACCTAAGGTGTTTCAGCAAGTGTGGACTTTTTTAAGTAGGCTGGTAGGTTCTGGAGCCACTCCCACTGGAACAGCGGATCAGGTTCCAAGCACTCAACTGGTTGTCACAATGGCTCCTAGGATGGATGCATCATCGGGTACTGATGACTTATTTTTTCCGATGCTAGGCCCTGTTATGACTGGTAATGAGCATGAGATGTTGACCAAAATCTTGAAATTGAAACCCCCAACATTTCAGGGTACTGAGAAGGAGGATGCATTCGAGTTTATTCTAGACTGTTATGAGAGATTGCATAAGTTGGGCATTGTGCAGCAGCATGGGGTAGAATTTGTTATTTTCCAGCTTCAGGGTGATGCCAAGCAGTGGTGGAGAGCTTATGTAGAGTGTCAGCCATCAGCTTTGCCTCCGCTAACTTGGGCGCAGTTCCATGCTCTGTACTTGGAGAAGTATGTTCCCTACACTTTGAGGGATCGTAAAAAGGATGTTTTTTTGGCTCTTGAGCAGGGTAACATGTCAGTTTCAGCCTATGAGGCCAAATTTCATGCCTTGTCACGTTATGCTACACACTTTTGGGTACTGAAGAGAAGAGTATTCATTTATACGTGAAGGTCCTGAATACTGAGTTGTAGGTGTTGTATGTGCATATGACCTCGGCAAAGAAGAGTTTTAATGAGGTAACCGACTATGTGAAGAAACTAGAGGGGGTTAGACAGGTTGAACAGGCTAAGGTGTTAGCCAAGAAGTCCTGAAACAAAGGTAATTTTAGTGGTTCATACTCCAAGGGTTACAACCAGCAATTGTATTTTGCTCGTCCTATTCGGTCAGCCCTGCCAACTTTTACAGGTGGTCGTCTAGGAGCCAGTCAGCAGTTTTCAGCTCTTAGAGCCCAGGGAGCTTGTTATACTTCTACTAGCAGGCCTATTCTTGGCCATGAATGCTTTTATTATAGTAATCCAGGTAACTTCAAGAGAGAGTGCCCCCAGTGGCAGGTAGGTAATCAGACTCAACAGCAATCTAAGGCTATGGTTCTGGCAAGTGGAGGTGGCTACGCCAGGGGACATCCACAAGGTGAGTGAGGTAACTTTCAAGGATGCTGGGAAAATAGAGAAAATGGTGGCATGGGCAGGGGAGTAGCGCAGCCAGCCAGGAAAGTTGCTCAGATTGATGATTGGGCCCTTTGTTATACATTCTCAGGGAAGTTTAAGGTTGAGGCATCAAATAATGTGATCACAGGTACAATTCTAGTCTGTGATCAGATGGCTTCTATGTTATTTGACCCATGTTCTACTTATTCATATGTTTCTATGAAATTTTCTTTGGGTCTGGATTTAGTTTCTGATGTCCTGGATTCCCCTATTCATGTTTCTACCCTGGTTGGGGTAGTCTGTGGTGGTAACGCAGTCTACTGTACCTGTCCTGTGGTTTTTGTGGGTTTTTAGACGGGTAGATTTGGTCATTCTGGACATGCTATATTATGATGTTATTTTGGGTATGACCTGGTTGTCTCCATATCATGTTGTATTGAATTATAATGCTAAGATAGTGACTCTAGAGATTCTGTGTAAGGATAAGCTAGAGTGGGAAGGTGTGTACAGGTCTAAGCCGGTGAATATGATATCCTTTGTTTGGGCTAGGAAGTTAGTTGGGAAAGGTTGTTTAGCCTTCTTAGCACATTTTTGGGATGTTAGTATGGAGCTATCTTCTATTGAGTTAGTTTTGGTGGTTTCTGAGTTTCAGGAGGTGTTTTTCGAAGATTCGCCTGGCATGCCTCCGGATAGAGACATTGACTTATGTATAGACCTGGAGCCGGGCACTCGCCCAATCTCTATTCCTCCTTACCATATGGCTCCGACAGAGTTGAAGGAACTTAAGACTCAGCTTTAGGAACTTTTAGATAAGGGATTTATTCATCCCAGTGCTTCACCTTGGGGTGCTCCAGTTTTGTTTGTGAAGAAGAAGGATGGTAGTATGAGGATGTGTATAGACTACAGGCAGGCGAACAAGGTCACCATCCAAAACAAGTATCCTTTACCCCGCATAGATGACTTTTTGACCAATTGCAGGGTGCGTCTGTATTTTCAAAAATTGACTTAAGGTCAGGGTACCATTAGTTAAAGTTTAGGCTTGATTACATCCCTAAGACGACATTCTGGACACTACCTTTATGGTGTCAAATGTGAAGTGTTCACAGACCATCGCAGCTTGCAACATGTATTTACTCAAAAGGATTTGAACCTTAGGCAGAGAAGATGGATGGAATTGTTGAAAGATTACGATATGACCATCTAGTATCATCAGGGCAAGACTAATATGGTGGCAGACCCATTGAGCCAGAAAGTGGTTAGCAGGGGCAGTTTGGCTTGCTTGGGGGTGTCCAAATAACACTTGGCTAGAGAGATTCGGGCTCTAGAATCTAAGTTCATGCAATTGGGAATCTCATAAAAGGGTGGGGTGTTGGCCAGTATTGAAGTTAAACCCACGTTCATAGAGGAAATTAAAGCCAAACAGTCTCAGGATGCACAGTTGAACAAGCTTCGGAGCAAGGTGGTATCCGGAGAGTTTGGGGATGCCACGTTGGATGCTGGCAGGGTGATGAGCTTCAGGGGGAGGATTTGTGTTCCTCGGGTTGATGACTTGATCTTAAATATGTTGGCAGAGGCTCATGGTTCGCGGTATTCAATTCTTCCGAGCATAACCAAAATGTACCGGGACTTGAGGTGACTTTATTAGTGGCCTAGGATGAAGAGGGACATAACTGACTATGTGTCTAAGTGTCAGAACTGTCTGCAGGATTTCTTCAGAGGATGACCATTCCCCAGTGGAAGTGGAAAATGATAGCCATGGATTTTATGGTGGGTCTTCCTATGACCTTGGGGAAATATGACTCCATTTGGGTCATCGTGGACAGACTGACCAAGTTAGCTTATTTTATTCCGGTCAGGGTGGATAATAACTCGCAACAGTTGGCTAAGATCTATGTTAAGGAAATTGTGAGGTTGCATAGGGTGCCACTCTCCATCATTTTAGACAGGGGTACATAGATTACATCCAAGTTCTGGGGTAAGTTACACGCAGAGTTGGGCACCTAACTCACCTTAATCATGGCATTTCATCCTCAGACAGACGGTCAGTCAGAAAGGATAATTCAGGTATTGGAAGACATGTTGAGAGCATGTGTGATCGACTTTGGGGATCATTGGGACCAGCTTCTACTGTTGTGTGAGTTCTCATACAACAATAGATATCATGCCAGTATTAACATGGCACCATTTGAGGCAGTGTATGGGAGGGGATGTAGATCACCCATAGGGTGGTTTGATGTAGGCAACGTAAAACCATGGATGTGGACTTGGTAAGGGAAGCTCAGGAAAAAGTAAGGGGAATTCAAACCAAGTTGCTATCAGCCCAAAGCAGGGGGAAAGAGTATGCAGATCGCAAGGTAAGAGATATGGCTTTTCAAGTTGGTGAACATGTGTTGTTAAAGGTTTCACCAATAAAGGGAGTAATGCAATTCGGCAAGAAAGGCAAGCTTAGACCTCGGTACATCGGTCTATTCGAGGTTCTTGAGATTGTAGGGCCAGTGGCTTACAGGTTAGCACTGCCACCTAGTTTATCCAGAGTCCCTCTAGTCTTTCACGCATCCATGCTGAAGCGATACCATAGGGATAGAGAGTATATTATCAAATAGGATTCAAATTTTCTAGACAAGAATCTTCAATATGAAGAGGATCCAATTGCAATTCTTGATCAGGATGTCCAGAAATTGAGGACAGAGGAGATCAGATCAGTAAAGGTTCAATGGAAGCATCGTCTAGTTGAGAAAGCAACTTGGGAAATCGAGAAGGACATGCGGGACAAGTACTCTCACTTGTTTAAGGATTCAGGTACTACTCTTCTCTCTTTTAAATCATCTTTGTTAGGTTTGATCATTCTGGGATGAATTATGGGTAAATTAGTATCTATTGTAATGACTTGTTCCTTCATTACAAATGAACCTTTTGTGCTAAGTTTTGAGTTCAAAAACTTTCGGGTTTGGGAGTTGGAAATGCTGGGCTAGGCTAGCCTCGGACAAATTCTGCACGAGGTATGGTCTAGGGAAATTTGAGTGAGGATTGGGTAATATATCTAAGGTTTATCTAGTTTTTCCATTAGCCAAGACCTTAAAGAGTCCGAGGGACTTTTCAAAAGTGAATTTGGGTGAGTAGAACTCCCGGTATCAAAGTTGACTCAAAGGATTGTTTTGGAATGTCAGGATTTGGAGTGTGTCATAATATGGGAACTTTTGGGGGATTTTCTGAAGTTCTGTCCTATGTCAACTGCTATAGCGGTTGACACAGTGCTACCGCAGCTTTCGCTATAGCGGAAGTCAACGCCGGTCAGCACTACCATAGTGGCCAGTTTCGCTACAGCGGAACTGCTATAGCAGTGTACGGACCGCTATAGCAGTACAAGTTAGGGTAAATGCAGAAATTTCCCCAAAAACATTCATAAATTCCTAAGAACGTTTTAGGGAAGGGAAGAGGCGATTTTGGTGATTCCAAGTCAGTTTTCCATCAAATTTCATCCTAAAGGTAAGGATTTGGCTCCCCTAACTTAGAACAATGATTCCTACACAGTAGAATCGTTAATTATGGGCTTGGGGGAAGGTTTGGGTTAACCTAAGGATGTACAATCTAGGGAAAGGGGGGATTTTAGGTTGTGGAATTCTTGGGTTATGAATACTATTACTTATTCATGATTAAGTCACTATTATTTGCTTAATGTAACCATTAAATGGTAGTTTTTAGGTGAATTAATGGTGGAAAAGCCCTGGGATGGGTGAAATTATCATGGGTTAGCCTAGAAATTAGGATTTGAGTATAATCCAGGAAATTTTAGGCTATTGGATTGATTTGGTATGTTTTATCATTGTTAGACCAAGAACAAGCGAAAGTTTCAAAAAATGGGAAGGCTCCGGCCCAGTAGAGTTTTCAAGCTATTCGAGTTAGGTGATGGTTATAATTGTCTTTCCAAATGCAATGTGTGTACATGTAACTTTAGCTTAGTGATGTATGTGCTTGCATGCTTAGGGAATGAAGTTATGAATGTCTAGTATCCAGATGTCAATTATGTGAAATGAACTTGGTTTTGTTGCTTGTTAGTGTTACAAGTGTGTTTCTGTTCATTTAAGTATTGACTGTTAGATTTTGTGTGACATTGGTTGACTTAGGTACCACGCCTGGTACGAGATGCTAATGGTTGGCTCGAGTACCATGCCTGGTAAGGGATACTAACGGTTGGCTCGGGTACATGCCTAGTACAGGTTCTATATTGGTTGGCTCGGGTACCACGTATGGTACAAGTTTAAATATATATATATATATATATATATATTATTGATTGTATTTTGTTGATGGTTCCATGACTGGACCGAGTTGATTGTCAAAATTGTGATTGTGCATATTGGTCCTTGAGAGGCTGGGTTGTTACACTTAAATGTGGGGTTAGTCCTTGGGTGGACCGGGCATTGCATGTTAACACTTAGATATTGGTCTAGAGATCCTTAGTTGGTCAGGGTGACCTAAAAAGGGTAAAGTGTTATTGTTATTGTTCATTGTTTAAATGGTTGTTGAACCTGTTTCATATGGTTAATAAGTTAGAAGGTAGATTGAGAGTCTGGGAATATATTACAGGTTGTTTTACATATTTGTACTGCTTTACTCAGTTCTGGTTTATTGTTCATATATTGTTTGTTGGAGCTGGCCGATAATCCTACCATTATACTGTGGTTGTGTACTGATTTTGCACTTGCTTTCTTTTTGTGAGTACATGACATATTCCAGCGGCTCCTACGCGACCTCAGATATAGTCCAGCGGCTCCTACCATTATACTGTGGTTGTGTACTGATTTTGCACTTGCTTTCTTAACTCTCTGTTTTTGGGGTTGCGGCAGGGATTTCTAGACATTGGTAGATGTTTTGGTATGATGACTTTCAGTTTCTAGGGGTATTTCTGCAGAACCTTATTATTTTAGAAATTTTGGGTTGTGAATAATAGTTTATTTTAATGCAATTGGTTTTGAGCTGTTAGATTTACTAAATGTTGGGGTGATAATGGGTTTGCTCATCCGGGGGTTTTTGGTGGGTGCCACTCGTGGCGGTTTGGGTCGTGAAAAATAGTGACCGTTTAACCTCATATTTCTGGTTCACTTCTGTCCTTTAACTTCAATTGTCACCATGGCTCGTAATCCTCCACAACGACTCATAATCCTCCACAACGACTCGTAATGAGCCTCTTTTGCCAATCGTTTCATCCTCGTGGTATATTTAGACCATTATACATGCAACTCAACCAAAACGCATCATATCACAATAAAACATGCTCGAGAACTACAAAGAATTCTTGTCAAAAAGTATGGAATGTGCCTTAAAATCCTGGCACATCAACACCCCCAACTTAGATACTTTGCTTGTCCTCAAGCAAACAAAACAAAACTATAATAATATTATTTCACAAAGTACCAAACATGTTCGACTATTAGAAATCTAGGATGTCTACAGCAGTTCTATTGACTAACTAACAAGCATGTTTTCAAATCAATCTTCCCACCCTTTTTATAAACCAAAAAGTACTCAAACCTTGACCTGACACTGACAGATCCACCTATGATATCATATTATCAAGAGATGAATGTGCATGCAAGTAGTGAAGTCAGACTTATCCTGCATCAATCAGTATTCACCATGTGCCCTCACTTAAGACCAAAGAAAGTCCCTCACATTATTGTTTATGAACATAAGGACTCAAGACAAAGGAGAAGAGAAAATACTCACACTCACAATAAATTCCACATGAAACACTAGATGAACCATAAGCTTGCCTATAGTGTGATACTCTACTAATATAGAGAATGTCAACTCTAGGATCAAGTAGAACTGTATTGGTTGTAATGTAGGCTAAGGGACAGTAGGAATTATTTGGATTAAATAATGACTATCCTCTCTAAGCACTTTAATACACTACACTTTTCACTTTCGCTCTACTTTCAATCACTATTCTCTTTCCCTTCTTCCTTCACACCCATTATTTTAAGCGCGATCAAAGGCATTGACAAGGAGAGATTTTATTAACCACCATTTTTTTATTATATCCATTGTTCCATGACAATGTTGTTTCTCGTGTACCCTCATTCTTCTTCTCTAGATTTTCCGCCTTAAACCATTTCCTTACCCTTCCACAATTTCTTTACAAGTGGTTAGGAGTATTTTGGATCGATGCAAGCTTGTTAGAACAAAAGGGTAAGGCTTTAGATACGATTATCAAAGAATAGGTTAAAGGATCAATGGGGTTCACTAGGGTCATGAATTAGGTAGGTAAAAAGAGGAATAAATATAGGCTAATCAAAGAAATTCCTAAATCATTTCCTAGATTCAACACCCCTCATTTAGCGTTGCACACACACTGGCAAGTTCTAAACATCACAATGCAACATGGAATATACAATCTCTAACACATATGGCACAAGATTTCAACTGTTAACTACCAAGTCAATGCACATACTAATTTAAACACAGTCATCAACCTTAATAATTATAATGTCATATTCAGAACCAAACAGGTCAGAATATCAGTTTAGTGCAGACACTTAGTCAAAATTTTGGGAGGGGTCACATTTTTCACAACAAAATTATACATGCTTTTATTTACAAAATAGTACTGTCTAAGTCATCCTGATTTTCTTCAAGTTAAACAGACAACACATCCTATTCTAAATATGCCGATTCAACATAAAATAAACACCCTCTGGAAAAGAATTCGGCAAGAAAAACCCAAGAACAGACATCCGGGTAGCCCCACCCCCTGCTCAAAGACCATGCATTGTCCCCAATGCAATAGAATAAAATAAGGGAACTGGGACTTACCTGCAGTGCCTTATGCGCTCTGGTCCGAAGTCTGTATTTTAGCTGCAACTGTGTCATGAACCATGTTTTCCTCAACAACATCAATCACTGAGATCCTATGATATCTGCTTGGTAGGCCCATCTTATTGTTAGCTTGGAAGGTGACCTTTTCATTATTGACTCAGAATTTTATTTCATTTTTTTTGAGTCCATCAATACTCTTACTGTGATTAAAAATGGATGTACCAAGATTATGGGAATCTCTTTGTCAATAGCACAATCAAGAATCACAAAGTCAGCTGGCAACTTGAACTTTCCGACTCAGACTAACACATCATCAACAATCTCTACCGGTCATTGCACTGACTTATCTTCCATTTGCAGCCTCATATTGGTAGGTTTAGAAAGTCTGAGTCCAAACTGCTTGTAGATTGCGAGGGGTATAATATTGTCACTCGCACTATTGTCACACAGTGCCTTCTCAAAATCCCTTCCACCAATAGTGCAGGGTATGGTGAATGCTCCTAGGTCTGGTTTCTTCTCAACTGAACTCTTAGCAATGATAGAACTCACCTGATGAGTAATATGCAAGTCTTCTTCCTTAGTGGACCTTTTTTTTTTTTTTTTGAGCAACTCCTTCAAATATTTTGTAAATCCCAGTATCTCATAAAATACATCAAGGAATGGAATATTCATTGAAAGTTGCTTCAACTGATCACAGAACTTAAGACATGTGGGGTTTTCTACCTTCATTATCAAACTTTATGGGAAAGGTGGGGACATGTGTACCTCTGTAATAACCTTTTCACTGATCTTTTCTCCTTCTCTACAATTGGTTTAGCAGCTTTCTCAATAGCCAGTACTGGAGTTTCTACCTCTGCCTTCTCCACTGATTCCTCCAACATTACAGTATCATCACTTTTGTTCCATCCATTTTGGGTGGTAATAGCCATAAAATATGCCTACCACCCCTAACTTTAGGACTAGCAACTGTATCACTAGGGAGCTAACCCTCCAACTTAGGATTTTGTTCCCTTGAAAAATCTCTGAATTGTTGTTCCAGCTTCTGGATGGAAGTTGTATGGGAACTTACCACTTCTGCCAGATTCTTTGTTGAGATATCCTCCTTCTCTTGATTTCCTAAAATCCTTTCGAGTATGCTTTCCATCTTTGATGACCCTTGGTCTTGCTGATTTCTCTTTGGAGAGATGTATGGATTTGTACTTATGTTGCCAAAGTTATGGGTATTATGATAGTTTCCTTGAGCTTGATTTTATGATGCCCACTGATTTTGGTTGTTGTACATCTGACCATGGTACATCTGTTGACCACCCTGAGTGTTATTTAGGTAGTTCACATCCTTAATCTGTACAGCCTGTGCATCCGTGTATCTACCCCCCTAGGTGTATGCTCTCAACAACATTTACCTTCTTGGTCTAATCATATGATAGTCTCTTGTTAAGCAGCTCCAGGCTCGTGGCAAGCCATCCAATAGTCTTATCTCGTTCATGATTTTCTTTGGCTAGATTGGCTAGAGATGGAGATATATACACAGCATTTGATCTTCTTGAGTACCATGCCTGATTGTGGGATGTCAACTTATTCATCCGAGCCTTTCAATCGTAGTTTGTATCCGAAAGGGTTTATTAAGATGGGAAATTATTAATGAATGAGAACTCAAGGGGTTAATCCTTGTTTTATGGGACGTTGTAGGAATATGTTAGTTTCTCTTAACCTATTTTGACCATTTGAATATCACAATTCATTTCATTTTAAAAAATAAGTGAACCAAAGACCAATTTTAGTTCGAAAGATAAAAGTTGGTAACTCATTGATCATTGGTGACCTGAATTCAACCTATGGGTGACTATATCGATATTTGTAACCTGTAGATTTATTATGTGATGTGAGGAAGCAATCTTGGTTTACACTAAATTTGAATTATTTCAATCATTTATATTTTGCTTACTTTAGTTGAAACATCCTCTGCTATACAATTATTAATTAAGGGATAAAATTTGACATAAAGTAAAGTAATCATTTACACTTTAAGTATTGTATATCTCACCATATTTCCTGTAGGATTTGACCCTAGCTATTACGACCCAACTACGAGCTGTGCGGTCACCTACTCTAAACACCTAGATAGGAGAACCCTTACCACCCGATCCAACAGGCAATGCGGAAATCATAATTAAAATATAAGAAAGTAACCCTTTTTAATACAAGAAAACCGTTTACAATATTCTTAGCAGCAAACCCTTTACAACTTGAAAATAAACCCTCCCTAGGAACTAGTCTAAGCAGGTACAAAAGCTACTACAGGAAAAATACAAGAAATGAAAAGAAGACACAGCTTCCACCGCAGAAACAAATAGTAGAAGTTGCTGGAGATCACCATCGTCATGTATGTTGCGCCCCATTTTTCTCGCAAAAAGCGGAATTCGATGTGACAACTCTTTTTTAGGATAAAAAGAGTGAAGAGTCGCCACCTAACGAAATAAAGGTACGTTAGGGCACCATACTAAACTAAATACAATTAAATTAAATTAAGTCTGCACAACCAAAAATTGGGTAAGAGTTCAAGTTACCTCAAAAGAAAGGTGTTAAGCACCGTTCGAGATCCACAAATATGGGTCCCTACCGGATTCATTATTTATGTGGGGGATTACATGATAAACAAAGGGTCAAATATTTTATTAAGGTAAAATGACTATGTGATTAAGCAAGTAAATCTTTATTTTAAGACAAGTGAATATGGATTAAGCGTAAGTCTACTAATTAATCTAAAACATGTGATAAATCACCTAAACTTTAGCAATTTATTCATTATATAAAATAAGTGAACATAATTAGACAAGTAACTCGATTAATTAATGCAAATCTAAGTAACTAAATGATCAAACATGCAAAAGTTTTGACAAGTAACACCTACGAGACTAGTGAAACCACAGAATTCATGAATTCAGTTAATCAAAGCATGCTCTCATGGCCACCAAATAGAGAAAATAAAATACATGTCATATTATCAATTAAGAGAAAGAGAGACTGACCTGATTGCTTCCAATAGAAGATTTAAAGTATTCGAATTACTCACATAAGTAACAAAAACTAGAATATAAAAATCAACAGAGTAAAAGATAGAGGAACTGACCTGGTTACTTCCAAATAAATATTTAAAGCACTCGAATGATAAAAAATATAATAATAAAATAAAGTTAATCTACACACACAACTACGTATTCAGGGACGTAAAGATTGCGAAGACCAAGAGACGAACCTTGTTGGCAAAGCGTTGAATTAATAAAGAATACCTTTGATTATTCTCCATTTCGCATAGTGTATTCTAATTGACCGCATGAATTATAATATCTCACAAAAGAAAAGAAATGGCTAGTAAAGCGTATGCCACCTTAATTTTAGTGACAAATATAATGTAATAGGCTAAAATAAATAACAAATTAACCACAGATACAGTAAAGTTAAGATAGCGAGTGCATGCGAGAAAGAAAGAGAAAGAGAGTGGGATCAGGTATGGTGAGACTGAAAATGGGCCCAATGCGATGTTACTCTCTCTATTTTATTTTTGTGTATGATCGACTCTCTTAAATATCTTAAAACAAGACTTTAAAAATTTGTAAAATATTTCAGAAAGCTAAATAAATTTCTTAGTATTTCAAAGCCATGTAAAGCTTTAAAAAATATTTGGATATTCAGATTGTAAAAATAATAATATATATTTAAGAATTAACACAACGGTAAAAAGTTGTGAAGTCTTTGAGATTTTTAAAAGGGTGACATATAGAATTATAAAAGAATGGAGTAACAGGTTGCTTTATTTAATTTTATAAAGCTATGTGTGTGCTTCATACGAGAAGTCAACTATAGCCTACTTTTTGTCATCATATCCCAAACGTACCTGGCTCCTTTTGGGGCGACGATTCCTCCTGAGCTCTGCTTTGCGCGTTGACTCCTCCACTCTCCGTAGTTGAACGTCATTCCATTGTGATGTACATGTAAAATATATTCATAGGGGGTGAGAGTATGTTTGTTCTTAATGTTTAACTAATCAAAATAAAATTATGATAATAAAGTAATTAATTGAGACCTAATTATTTTGATAAAGGCCCACAATTCTTATTTTCAACAACACATAATCTCAAAGCACTTAATTCAATAACTTGAATTAGACATGTAATCATTTATTATCTAAAGATGCTAATCTAGAACAAAACTAACATATATAAATATATTAATGGAAAGATCAAAACACATAGCATCATAAAAGAAATGATATATTGTCACTAGTAAAATAATTAAAAATGTGAAGGAGTCATGGAAAAGTTTCCTTTAGAAAACTGAAATTGGTCTACTTTAGTAGTATTTTATATTATAGCTTTAGAAGATCAAAAGGAATCTCACTTGTTCAAACCCAAATCTTTTCAATCCAAACCAATAATTAGTCCATCAAAATTAACATAATTTCATGGTATTCTTTTCAACCAAATTTTCCTTAACTAAAACAAAACTCCACCACTAAATTCAAAGCAATCATTAGATACTCAAAGTCAATTATCAAACACTGTATAACATCAAATTCATACTATAGGGAAATCATAGGAAAAAGTAAACGAAATAAAAGAAAGACATTTGCAGCAAATGGGTTCTTCAATAGAAAATATCAAAAACTTACACTTGTGCGAGCCGAACTAGAATCAAAGAAGCAACATCTTGTTTTGATGGGAATTTAAATTAATTAAAAAAAAGGCAATATCAATCAAAACATGGAGCTTTGAACAGAAGATTCTCACGCGACCTCAATTAATTTTCTCCACCAAAGAACTGAAGTAGGAGAGCCTCTAGTCACAGACGAACAACGAACTTCAACCACACTCGGTGGTTGATTTACGATGGTACGAGAATGATGTTCCAGTATTGAAAAAGAAGACAGATTTGGGTGAGAAATCGATAGAGATGGAAGCTTCAAGTGGCGCCCATGTTGATTGATGGAGGAGAACGAAGGGTGGAGTAGCAGTGGTGTTGTTCATGGCTGGAGAAAACAAAGGTGCTCGATGAAGTTGGTTAAGCCAAAATGAAGAAGGAAGCACTTTGCAACCAATATTTTGTATATCTCTTCTCCCCTCAATGGGTGCTAATTGCTCTATTCTACCTTGCACCCATTCGGCATTGCTTAACTCTTCTTCCTGAATTATACTTAAAGAAGGTATCTCTACCTCGGCAGGTATCACAGCTTCAGTACCATAAACCAAGAGATAAGGGGTGTCCCCTGTAGAAGTCCTTATTGAAGTGCAATATCCCAGCAATGCAAAAGGTAGCTTCTCGTGCCATTGTCTGTAATTGTCGATCATCTTACGCAATATCCTTTTGATGTTCTTGTTTGAAGCCTCAACTGCTCCATTCATTTGTGGCCTAAATGCTGTGGAGTTTCGATGATTGATTTTAAACTGCTCGCATGTTGCTTTCATCAGATCACTATTGAGATTGGTGCCATTATCTATAATAATTAACTCTGGGACCCTAAATCGACAGATAATATGATCTCGAACAAAATCAGCTACAACCTTCTTTGTGAAAGACTTATGCAAAGTGGTCTCGACCCATTTGGTGAAATAATCAATAGCAACAAGAATGAACCTATGCCCATTGGATGAGGCAGGTTCACTAGGACCAATGATGTCCATACCCCAAGCTGCGAATGGCCAAGAGGATCTAGTGACATGGAGCTCGTTGGGAGGAACTCGGATCATGTCGGCATGAGTCTGGCATTGATGACACTTTTGCACATAACAAATGCAATTTGTCCCCATAGTCAACCAAAAGTACCCGGATCTCAAGATATTCTTGGCCAAGGTAAATCCGTTCATGTGAGGGCCGCAAGTTCCAGCATGAACCTCATCAATCAAATTAGAAGCTTCTCTAGCATCAACGCACCTCAATAGCCTTAAATCAGGAGTCCTCTTGTACAAGATTTCTCCACTTAAGAAGAACTGATTTGCTAACCTCCAAATGGTGCATTTTTGAATACTTGTGGCGTTCTCTGGGTAATCTTCATTCTTCAAGTACCCTTGGATATCGACATACCATGGCTTGCCATCTAACTCTTCTTTGACATGGAAATAATATGCAGGTTGCTCGTGAGTATGAATAGTAATGGGATCAATATAATTCTTGTCCGGATGCTGAATCATAGAAGACAGGGTAGCCAAAGCATCTGCAAACTCATTCTGACTCCACGGAACATGTTTGAATTCTATCTTGACAAACCTCTTATGAAACTTTTGGATGAAATCTATGTAAGGTAGGAGTTTTCTGTTCTTAGCAGCCCATTCCACTTGTACCTTATGAATCAACAGATCTGAGTCTCCAATAACTAGTATCTCCTGGACATTCAAATCAATTGTTAGTCGAAGCCCCAAAATACAAGCTTCATATTCAGCCATATTGTTGGTGCAAGGAAACCTGAGTTTGGCTGATACAAGATAATGTTGGCTAGTTTCTGAGACTATAACATCTACCCCTTTTAAGTTTGCAGCTCTATCAAAGAAAAGTCTTCAACTATCATGTATTTCAGATATGTCTTCTCCCACAAATGCCACTTCCTCTTCAGGAAAATTAGTCTTCAAGGGTTCGTATCCATCATCTACAGGGTTCTCATCTATGTGGTCTGCCAACACCTGTGCTTTCATGACCTTCTGAGTGACATAAACTTTGTCAAATTCACTCAATAGAATCTGCCATTTAGCCAGCTTCCCGGTAGGCATAGGCTTCTGGAAGATGTACTTCAGCAGATCCATCCTCGAGATCAAGGAAGTATGTGTATGCTGAGAGATAATGTCTCAACTTCTGGTCCGTCCAAGTCAATGCACAACATGTGCGTTCCAGCAAAGAGTAGCAAGCCTCGTATGACGTAAATTTCTTACTCATGTAGTAGATTGCCTGCTCATTCTTCCCAATTTCATCATGTTGTCCTCGAATACAATCGAAGATATTATCCATCACAGATAGATACAGCAGTGGTGGCCTACTTGGTTTGGGAGGGACCAATATAGGAGGATTAGATAAATAATCCTTGATTTTGTCAAACGACTGTTGTCACTCTGGCATCTATTTTATGGCAGCATTCTTTTTCAACAACTTGAAAATTGATTCACATATGATAGTAGATTGGGCTATGAAGTGACTGATGTAGTTGAGGCGACCCAAGAAACTCATTACCTCCTTCTTATATTTCGATGGCGGCAGCTCCTTGATGGCTTTGATTTTGGTTAGGTCCAACTCTATACCTCGACGACTGATGATGAAACCCAACAACTTTCCCACAGGGACTCCAAAGGCACACTTCACCGGGTTCAGCTTCAGATTGTACTTCCGTAACCTATTAAAGAACTTCTCGAGATCATCCAAATGACTCGAACCCTTCTTGGATTTGATGATAACATCATCCAAACTTTGATTTCTTTATGGATCATATCATGAAAAATGGTATTCATGGCCCTCATGTATGTAGCTCTAGCATTTTTTAACCCGAAAGGCATAAACTTGTAACAGTAGACCCCCCAAGGTGTAATGAAAGCAGTCTTCTCAGCATCATCCTCATGTATCTTACAAATTTTTACTTCTAGCCAATTCTTGAAAAAAAACTCGAATATATGTTGCTCTGTTGGTGAAACTGATTTCCAAGCATGTTGTTGATTACTGTCTTTACGCTCTAAGTCAAATTTGTAGGTCATCCTGCCTTTGCTCACTATCCTTATGTTGTCCCAATGCATTATACATGTTAATCCACATCTTGTCTACTAGTTGTGGGAATGTAGTTTGTGTTCATGATCTGGAAAGTTATTCTCTATTCTAAGAAAGTCTTATATGGTCTGTTTGTGATCATGAGAGTAGAATAATTACCATGATTCAGTTACTTGATTGATTATGTGATTAGAGAAACGTTATTCTCATTATTTGATTATTGTCGGTCGTAATTGATCAGTCTAAGCATGATTTATGTTTTCCTTTTCTCGTATGAGCGAGATTGCCTTGATACTTGTGTATTCTTGCAAATTTGATGACTTTAATTTGGCTGCCTATTTCCTTACTAGAAATCAAATCTAGACAGCCTTGGGTGCAATTTGTTTTAATATATTTTGATCCATTCTGATTATTTTTAACATATCAACATACCTTTGATTGAACTTTGTTGCCTTATTTGAATTGTAACAGTATTGATACTTATTTATTCTTGGTAAGAATTAGATGTGCAATTGATTATTCGTCCCTGTGATTGATTTTTTTTCCTTTTATGGACTAAAAACAACTTAGTACCTGGTTAATTATGATAAAATGTTGAACTGTTTGCTCCTTAATTGATTGGGTTACTTAATTTTAGGGAAAGATTTTTTTGGTATGGACAGCTTTGTTACTTATTTATTTATGGTAAAGTCAAATCTATTTAACATGATAATTGACTCTGTGTGTTAATTAAGGTAATGATTTTTCTTTATTTGGTTTTCTTTGTTCTGGTCATTCTGTTTTCTCCTTAATTGATTCGATTACTTAATTTTGGGGAAAGTTCTTTTTGGTATGGACAGCTTTGTTACTTGTTTATTTATGGTAAAGTCAAATCTATCTAACATGATAATTGACTCTGTGTGTTAATTAAAGTAATAATTTTCTTTTATTTGGTTTTCTTTATTCTGGTCATTCTTTTCATTATGGTAAGTTTGAGGACTGATTGATTTCATATGTGATTAAGGAAAAGATTTCTTTTTTGATTGACCCCCCTAATTTATGCCTTCTCCTTTACGAGCAGACTTTTATTCCACTATATAAGTAGTCCTCTCTTTTCATAGTTTGATCATACTTCACACACTACTACTCTCATATTCTTAAGAACTTCTTTTCTTGGCTTATAAGTGGACTGATTGCGAAGTGTGAAGACTTTGAGTATTTTCTTGTTATTTGCGGATAACTGATTAGTTTTCTATCAATTTAGATTTCAATTCATATGCATGTTTACCTTTAGTTTAGAATATGCATCCATCTGTATTTATCCATGATTGTTCTGTGATGTGTTTATGTCACTGTATCAAAGTTGTGAGTCGTTATAGAATCATGTCTATAGGATGTAAACTTAGAATTTATTTTCTGTTTGTTTAGTTTTTGCATTGAATTTGTTAAGTAGGAAACTAGTTAGTGTTGCCTTACGTTGGCAGTTGTTGGTTCATATGATTATGTTTGGCTCTATTTTGGCTTGTTTCATGGTATTTGGTGGGGTATGGAGGCCCTAACATATCCCATTTCCCTGACATAAGCACTGCCTAGGATCCTCGAGATCCTCAGGAACTCTGACATGTCAAGGGGAAATTTTATGGGTTGTGCTAGGATTCTCCGAACCCTATGTCTATAATTTTGACAGGTTTCTATTAGAAGATGAGTTGCGCAATAAAAAGTTGCTCGGGATTTGGGAGTTTCCAAAGATTTGGATTCTTTTTGTTTTCTCCTTATTTCCTTTCTCATTCATTCATTCATTTGGGTCTGTAATAATTATTGTATAAACTTTGATAATAAATAAAATATTTAGGGGACTGCTACTGGGGTGGGGCAAACTATGTGCTACGTATTTCCATTCATAAAAACCACGCTTATAAGATTTATATTAATTTTGGTTGTTAGATAACCTGCCTATAGGATTTGTATTAATTTTTTAGAAACCATGTATGGGATAAAAATCAGTTTCAGCATTCAAAACAGTAGAAATCATGCCTATAGAATTTGCATTAATTTCTTTGTTAGAAATTATGCTTATAGGAGTTGTATTAATTTCGTTTGTTAAAAATCACATTTCGGATTTCAAAATCAGTTTTTTTAGAAATTTAAAATAAAATTAGTTACCATGTCATGAGTTTTAAAATCAGTTTCAGCATTTTTAAAATAAATTATTTACCACATTACAGGTTTTAAAATCAGTTTCAGCATTCAAAATAATTAGTTACCATGCCCTTAGGATTCAAAATTTAGTTTATGCATCTAATTTAATTAGTTATCATGCCTATAGGACTCAAAACCTATTTTCGGCATTAAATAACTAGATAACCTACCTATAAGATTCGAAATCAGCTTGAGCATGTTAAATTAGCAATCTTGTCTATAAATTTAATTTAGCTTCAGCATAATGTAATTAGACATCATGTTAAAAACAACCTCAGTATATTGACAAAACTGTTTATTCTATTGATAGGATTGAATTTGTTTTTTTCAGACTGTAGGAATAATAAATTTTCTGCATCTTTGTCATTAGAAATTGTGTTTTGAAGTTTAATAAAAATGTCAACTTTTGAGTGTTTTCTCGCTAATTATCATGTCTTTAGGATTAAATCGGTCTCAGCATGTTAAATTAAAAATTATGTTCATGAGTTCATACTAGTTTTGGCATATCTATTTAGCTATCATGGTTGTAGGTCCAAATAATTCCAGCATATTTTTAAAGTAATTAAATGTTCTCTTAATAAGATTTAACCAATTTTTGCATGTCTTAGCCATTAGAAATTATGCTCATAAGTTTAACTATATAGAGGTGCTAATTATGTGGATTGTGTTAATCACTTAATTATTTTTAATTAAATAAGAGGCCTATTCGAGATCATTATGTGCTACTTGCTTAAAAGTCCTTTATATATTTTGTTTGACGCTAATTCTGAGTCTAATTAATAAATCTAGGGTTTTATCCGTCTAGACTCATATCCAAAATAGCAGTCCAATGCCTCTTGGAAATTAAGTTGAGACGCGGAATATAATCCTAAAGTACTCCAAAGACTCAAATATAGTCAATCAAGAAGGTGGTAAAACCCTTCCAGAGTTCGGCAAGCATATTAAGACGCGTTAATATTTTTTATTTGTTTAGTGCGCTCTTAGGCTAACAAAAATTTTAATAACCAACCTAGGCGGGTAGTCGGAAATGATAGTATGTGCTCGCTGATTAATACGAGCAATCCTTAAGTGGATTGTGAAGTATTAATTTATGTTGCATGAGATGATCCTTTAGGCTAAAAAAATCCTCCTCCCCCAATTTGTTTTCCTCCTACGTCGGGAGTGATCTACATGATACACTTATAGCTCGATAGTCATTGCACTTTGACTAAGAGGTCTCTTACGACTTCGCACGAGTTTGACCGATTACTCTCCAACGTATGGATTTTGTAAGTTTATTAATTCCTTATGTTATTAAATGCCTAGGTAGTTAATTAAGTCACCTAGTAATTAGGCCTTTTTCTCTATATCGTTGTGTCAATTCTGTTTTCTCACTTATCTGTTTCTTCTTATTTACTTATTTATTTGTAATTTTTATGTGCAATCATCTCATCTAGATTTTAATAATTACTTTGATTTAATCACTTATTTTAAAAATAAAGTTTTACTTGCTTTACCACCTAATCATTTTTTATCTAATAAAATTCATCGACCTTTTGTTTATCATGAACCTCCCACATAATAATGAATCCGGTAGGGACCCACATTTGTGGACCTCGAAAGGTGCCTAACATCTTCCTTTCGAGGTAACTTGAACCCTTACCCGATTTCTGGTGACGTAGATCTTAAATTAATTTAGTCGTAGTTAGTTAGAATGGTGCCCTAATGCACCTTAAATTTGTTAGGTGGCAACTCTTCACGCTTTTTATCCTAAAAAGAGTTGTCACATCGAATCCCGCTTTTCGTGATAAAAATGAGGCGCGATAATGTACCAATGAAACATCACTGACTCTACAACCAGATTATACTCAAAAAGGTATAGCAAGGATAGTATCAATACAAAACACACGTATTGGTAGGCATCATCAGTTGACCCAAATCCACTACATACCATCATATAAGGAAAACAAGAGAAAAACATGAAATGAGTTATAATAATCCAGTCCTTCAACATCCATCCTTACCACCATAACCTTAACTTCTATGGGCTTATTCTTCCGTCCCCCAACCTTTCTATCCCGTTTTGCTGCCAACTCTACCACTCGTAGACTCTACACCCAACACCTACGACTTCCCAAGTCACATTTGCCACCTAGACTTCCCAAGTCTCACTTACCACCTAGACTTCTCAAGTCTCACTTACCACCTAGACTTCCCAAGTCACCTTAACTTTAGTTCGATAACTATGTCCGGACTCGGACTACCACTACACTAGTCAAGTCCATCACTATGATTCAATAACAAGAAGTAAAAAACCCTCCCCCTACTTAAGGACTGGCCACATATAGTCATACCACTACCTACAAGTATCGGACTGCCCCAGAGACCCCTAGTACAATACCTAACCGATAACAACAGCCAGCTATACAGCCCCAGACTCCCAGTCTTACTCACCCCATGACATAGGTTTAACCATCATTTAACAATGAACAAATAACCAAGATAATTACCCTCCTTACATTACCCGGACCAACTACAGATCCCTAGACCAACACTAAGTGTTAACATACAATACCCGGTCCACCCAAGGACTAATCCCACATTTAAGTATAACAACCTGGCCTCTCAAGTACCAATATAATCCATCAAAGATTTAACAATCAGACCAGTCCACTCGTGGAACCATCAACAAACACAGTCAATAATGCATAATTAAACCCGTACCAGGTGTGGTACCCAAGCCAACCAATATAGAACCTGTACTAGTCATGGTACCTGAGCCAACCACTAGTATCCCATACCAGGCATGGTACCCGAGCCAACCAATATGTAACCTGTACCAGGCGTAGTACCCGAGCCAACCGAATATCACACACAATCTAAAAATTCAATAATTAATGAACAACATGACACTTGTAAACCAATAAGCAACCACACCAAGTTCATTTCACATAATTGACACAGGATAGCTAGACATTCATAATTCTATTCCCTATGCATGCAACCTCATACAATACTAAGCAATAGTACATGAACACATATTGTATTTGGAAAAAAATAATATCCATCACCTACCCAACAATCCGGTTCACAACCCTAACCTTGAATTCTTATCCAGGAACTCAGTCTCGGTTCACTCCCTAGGCATGTATTCATCTAACACATCAATTTATGAACCCTCTTTTTTGGACAACTTAACATGGTGGGGAGGGGGGACATCTCCTAACATGGGTGCTTCAAACATTCTTGTTTATCCTATTTATTTTATATCGAATTATTCCCAAAGCCATCAATGACTAGTCAATTATTTACCCATAGCATTTTCGGTTCCCCAAACCTTCCCCGCAACCTAGTTCTCAGTTTCTAGCATCAACCACCATATAATGAATATAAACAACCCAAAAATGACAACACATAACCTCAACCCTATGATTTTCTCCCTAATAAATCAACCATACCAAACAATAATCCTCCAAACTCCATGTCCGAAGGTCTATACATGAATTCTACTTTCATTCTATAACGATAATATAAAATACAAATAGGTTTATGTCTACTCAATGGAAGAACCTAGCCTACCTAGATGCCAAGCAGTTGCACAACGCATATTCTGGCTCCGTGAAGGCACTTTCTGATGGATGACAAGCCCAAAATCTATGGTTTCACATCTTTTTAGATGGGACCTCTCCTTCTTATGGATCCCAAGCCTTGAATCAGCCTAAGAGAGTTTTTGAAGTAACCCTCGTATGTTTTCTAACTGAGGAGGAGAAGTTTTTTATAAAAGTCGCGTAATTTAGCTTTTGTTTTCTGCCATACTGCTATAGCGGATGGTTGACTGCTATAGCAGCGATGCTATAGCAGAATAACTACCGTTATAGCAGAGTGACATCAGCCCAGATCAATTTCCAAAAATCTAAATTTTCCATCACATCAACCCCACTTAAATCAAAATGTATTTTAATCGCTCCTGAAATCCGTGATACGGTGATTTCTAAGATAATGACGGATCAGGTCATTACAACAGAAACCAATTTACCCATTATTTATCTCAAAATGATCCTGTAAGAAAGAGGAAGAAAAACCTAGTCCAGGGCTCTCACAGTCCCACCCTGACAGCGTAATTACGATCCTAAGTGAATTATCAAACTTTCCTCTATTTAGTCATACTCGACCCAAGGTAAAAATATTATGATCCCACTCTGACGAGGAAAATGTCCTCCCCTGAGCTATCTAAAAGAATTTAAAAGTAACATCCCCCGAGTAACCAAGAAATTTGGGTCCTCGTAGAACATCAGAGTGAAAGAATTTTAAAGGACTCGAGAGAAACCTTTCCATTCCCAAGTTGCCCTGCCGTCTGTTATAGCAGATATTATACTGCCATAGCGGTACCACTATAATGGTTTGAAATAGTTGAAATAGGGGAGAAATGGGTTTATTCCCATTCTCCTCTATTGTCATCAAAAATACCTCCTTTCTCCCGATCACTCTGCTCTCGACGTTGAAAACTTCAGGTAAAAATCATACCCACTTACTCTCCTGCTTCATTCCATGTTTATAGGCTAGATTTTGATAGAAAATAGTAAATTTGGGTAAATATTATAGTTGGTTTTTGAATTTCAATATAGGTTGGATTTTTGTCAAAATTCTGAAGCGTGGGTGCTCCCCTTACGTTTACAATGCCTCCACAGCGTTCTGGGCGTAAGAATTATGTAACTTTTAGCTAGAAATGAGCACAAAATGGTGGGGGAGGTGAAGGGTTTTTCTTGGAGAAAAATTTGTGATTTAGTCAAAACTTAGGGGTTATAATGCCCAAATTTTTGCATAAAACAGTGCTAGGGCACTTTAGGAACACTGATCTGGACTTGGAATGTTAAAAATGGAGTTTTTGGGTCAAGGGGCGCCATTGATGCACCCCTTGAAGTTCTGGGATGATGAAGATTGCTATAGCGGAACACACTTGCTATAGCGGTCCTGCTATAGCAGAGAAATTCTCGCTGTTATAGCGGTCCCACTATAGCGGATGATTGTCCGCTTTAGCAGAAAATCGAAAAACAGTAGCCTCTCAGGCCTACTTACATTGAAAGTTTTCCAATTAAATTACCCTTCCTTATGCTTTTGCGAGTTCTAATCCCACCATTTTCCATACTAAAGGTCAACATACTCAATGACTGATGAACAAGTACCTGAGTATCCCTACGATAGGTTCCCCGATGATGCTAGTTGGGAGAGGTTTTGGGAAATCCATAGGCTAGGATTTTGTTATGATAGGGCTTTCAAAATAAGTGAGGTGGATTGTAACAACCAGGTCCACCGTTATGGGTAAACCATTCTGTCACGACCCGATATCTCAGGTCATGATGGCACCTACAACCCCCCAGTAAGCGAACCAATTCCCATATCCTGGAACGGTTAGTAACGGGCTACCACCTAACCAATACGCACAATGAACGAAAGTAAGCGAAAGCAGAATATAAAGATAAGACAACGCGGAAGCAACAACTCGAAATAATTAAAAATTATACAACACCAACCCCAAGACTTGGTATCGATAGTACAGAAACTTCTAATGGAATACAAGTGCTAGAAGTAACAAAATACAATATAAATCTGTCTCCAAAAGTACAAGGAGTAACAGTACAAAAGATGAGATGTAGACAAGCCCCGACCGTCAGGCGCCCACCCTAGTCTTGAATCTCCCAAAAGCTTCACGAGTCTCCAATGCGATCAACGGCGAAAGCAAACCTAATATCTGCACCAGAAAGATGCAAAAGTATAGTATGAGCACCAAGACAACGGGTACTCAGTAAGCATCATCAGCTGACTAAGCGAATATAGGATATAAAAATAGTAAGTAGCAGATAGCAAGGAAATGGTCACAGAAAACAATATAGGAAGCACAAGGAGCTAGCACAGAGAACAGGCAACCAAGAGTAATAACAAACAATGCTAGCACAGAAAACAAATACACACAGAAACGCAGGGGTAGGAAAGAAGAACGCACCTGGAATCCTTGCAACAATAGTATATAAAAGCAGAGAGTTTAGAAAACATGGCGGTATACTGGTAACCTCAAGTAAAAAAATATAAAGAAGGAAGGCAATCCAACATAATCAACTAGAAGGCATAGAATAACGGAAACATGCTTTAAACACAACTATCAAGGTAGGCATCAATCAGGATCAATCTCACAAATACAACCCTAAAATGGAATAACTAAACCACCATAACCGATAGCCACTACTCAGAGTCAAGATAAGGAACAGAGGAATCAAAACCCACAAACCGCCCTGAAGGCCGCACCTAAGTGCCTTGATAAAGTAGGACTCTCTAGCCCCTCAATACTCAAGACCAAACACTCAGAGCCTCAACAGGCTAAAACTTACCAATCCACAATAACCAAGGGCTAAAACAACCTCTATAAGCTGATAGGAATAATATAATCTACCTACAGTCCCAACGGCCGCCCATACAATCGAGGAACACAATTAAGTAAAAACAACCCTCAGGCCGCCCATACAATCGGAGAGTACACTAAATACACAGCAAACATGGGTGGAATTCGGGTAAAATATGCATGATGATGATAATGATGAATCTGGAACCAAGTGTGACCGCAGTGTTAGTATGTTACCCCGTCTGGTGCCCTAAAGGTCCAATAAAGGCAGGATCCATGGAAGGACTTCTCCCGAGTACATCTACTCCATCGTAAACCCATACCCCTAGTCACCCTTTTGCTCATAGCAGTTGGTATGAAATGACAGGGTCCATGGAGGTCTACTTGTAGACCACATACTACACTCTAACCTCAACATATCTCAACTATCAGGATCTCGTAGTACGTGCTCAAATTCAATCCGAGTCTAAATCAGTAGTAGTAATCTCAATAATCCCCATCAAGGGTGCCCGAAGTATACCCAGGTCTAAAGTAGTAGTCAAGTATCAATAACCCTTAAAAAGGGTGCCCAAAGTGTATTCGGGTCTAAATAAGTAATCATATCTCAATAGCCCTCATCGAGGGTGCCCGGAGTGTATCCGAGCCTAAAATAGAAATAAAGTATCAAAATCCCTAAACAGGGTGCCCGACTCGTATCCGGGTCTAAATCCATGGAAAACAATATCTAGTGCTACGATCCAGCTGAGCCTAGTATCAGAATGAGAACCATAAGTCAAATCGTCGATATACCCTCTCTACTCTGAGAGATTTCATAGAAGCCAGTTTCAAGGTCCTTTCAAAAATCCATTTACTAAAAAGGGGCCCTCGAGGCCATGCAAAGTTTAGAAAATCCTTTATAGTAGGCCCAAAGCCAAATCCTTAGTAAAACATGTAGGGAAAAACCTTTTTCATGGATGATATGCTCGCACACAAATATAAATTAACCCAGCGGCTCAGAAATATTTCCTATCATCCCTGCACAGGCCCAATAGCTACTCAGCAGACATAATAAGCCTAAAAGGATATATCTATGTTCGGGACTCGCAGATATTTCCAAATAAACACAGGACCACAAGGGTAATATACAGTACTACGCGAATACTACAAACAACGTATGAAATAAACGGACAGAAAAGGTAGAAAAGGTCTGGGATACCAACCTATAACAACCCAACCATGGATGCTAATTAATGCAGTTATAGCCTATATACGCAGAGTCTAGGTAGGGAAAGTCATAACCTACCTATCGTCCGACGAAAAACTGCGGGGACGACGCTATCCAGGCTCGAACTACTCCGGGAAGCTCCAATTTGCAAAACCACTATCAATACAATAATCTACATGTCAAAACAAGATATCCATAATGCCATAAACATAACCGGGTCAAAATTCGGGTCACAAACGGGCCTGTGGGCCCCGTAACTCGAAACCAGAAATGAAAAACCCACACGTGTTCCTTAACATCCCGAGAGTGCATGCTCAAAATTTGAGCAAAAATGGACATGAAATGGGGCTCCAAAATAGCCCACCCATTTAAGGAATTTAAGAGAAATTAAATGGAGAAAACAGGAATTAAACAAGTTACTTACCCTCTTTAGAAGTCCAAAAATGAGCTAGGATCGTCAAATAATACTCTCCAATCAGTAGGGATCAATAATGGTGAAATAACGTGTTTTTGGGAGATCTTGTCAATGGAGGATCAGACTTGTTTTAATTTGGGAAATGGAGAAGAAAGAAAGAAAGTCAATATAAGGCTGACTGCCTTGGCCTTCGTGAACGCGGCCAAGGCGTCGCCTTCGCGAAGAGCAAAAAGGGAGGCTGGCTAAATTCCCTTTGTGAACGCGGCCAAGGCCCGCGAACACGAAGAACAAACTTGGGGTGGCTAAAAGTTACCCTTCGCGAACGCGGCTTCCCCTCCGTGAACGCGATGAACAAAAAGGATCATGACAGAAACCAGCTGTCAAGGGCAGATTTTTCACACTTTGGGTCCCCTGGATCACATCCGGGGTCCCGGGAACACAAACGACCAGAGCTATTCGACTAGAAATGGCATTTTAGATCTAATGGAATTGACAAAACTCCCATCGGAGGTCGATTTAATAAAAGTAGGCCCCACGCCCAAAATCAACCTTTAGCCAACTATTTCCAAAACGGAACTCAATAGCCAAAATCAAGTCCGGAAGCCTTGGGACCCAAACCAATGGTCCCTCTAGCCTAAACTCGACATTCCAGAGCTAATGGCGCTGACAGAATTTCCATCCGAGGCCGTCTTCTCCAAATGTTGACCGAAGTCAACCAAACAAGCCCAACTGCCCTGAAAATACAGAATGAGAGAGAATTTCAAGCTGAAAAGCTCCCAGATCCTGATCAAAGGTCCTTCTAGACCAAAGTCTATGCTCCAGAGCTAACAAAACTGTCGGAATTTGATTTTGAACACGTTTACCAGGAATGTTGACTAAAGTCAATCATTTTGAAAGCCTAAAGCTCTAAAATAAGGAACGGCCAAAAAGACCAAACAAATGGCCCAGGCACCAAACTACCGGTCCCAGCAAGCCATGAATGACTTGGGGCTGCTACAGGCAAGCTCTAATGGTACAAGAAAGGCGAACACGCGTAAATGACCAGAAGGGTCATTACATCATCCACTACTAAAAAGACTTTCGTCCCCGAAACTCAGGAAAGAAGAAAAGACTAGAGATGAAAAAAACAGCGGATACAAAGCCCGCACTACTCTCTCGGACAACTTGGGTAGCCTCCTCGACCAGACGGCACCCAATAGAAAAGAACCAAAGAAAGCAACCAAGCTTAAACTTATCACTAGCCAAACTAGATTCCAATCTTAAACTCCAAAGATCTGCCAACCCAAGCTGAACCTCGAGATTCTCAACCAGAAAGCACCGACACAACACCGAAACTAGAGAAGCAAGGCGATCAACACATAGAACTCAAATCTTCGAAAACACAACCAAATTTACCAGAAGAGCCATCAACCCAAAACTCCAACTTATGAACCCGATGATCCGCAAATCTCTTTTGTTCTGAACAGAATCCTTTCGCACCATAACAGGAAGTTGCCTACAAGTCGAACACTTAACTACCCTCGAAGCATCAATTGACACACTAGAGATTCACAGTTCCCGCTTATACTTCGTTATGAGTGAAGCCACCCTTTATACTCAAGATCTTTCTAAGCCAAGTTATAGCCTATTAGCCCTTGTCATCCAAGATAACAACCCGTAGCATATCATCAAAGACTGGAGTTACCTAGCCCGACTGACCACCAATCAACGAACGAACACTTTCGGTAACATCAAACTCAATAACAAAACCCAACTGAACAACCCATCTAAACCTGACTGAAGTCCACACACCAAAGTTAGGAAAGGCATATATGAATACCTTGCATTGATGGAGAAACTTCCAAACTGTAGAATGAACCCAACCGCTGCACCATGTCGAGTCTGAGTTAACTGGAAGCGAATGAATTAGGGCAACTTGCCCAATAGCCCAAAACCAAAACCAAGCCTGCGCAAGAGTGTGGTAAGCCTACCACAAATCTCAAACTCACCAGCAAAGCTCTAAACTCTGAGAATACCATTGTAACTATGAATACTCGAACACCATTCTGATTTGAAGTAATATTACCAAGCTCACCTCGGGAAGAATCCCACCATGCCACGAATATCAAGTCAAAACACCCCAAAGGCAAAGGAAAAGGGGCCTGGGGTCTAAAGTTGCCATCTAGCCATAGAAATCTTGCATATACCTTAAAATCGTCCATTTGGCTCGAATCAACCTCTCTACTGTATCAGCACACAAAACCACCACCTCTAAAGCATATAACATACCAAAATTCTAGTCCACCATGGGCGAGTCTAACCAACACTGGAACTCCACATAAAAGATAACCCTTGAAGAATCAACTAAATAAGCTTTCGAATTCTTGGTAAACAAAAGGTGACCACCAGTCTCTAAGTACCACGAGATCTCAGAAATAACCTGCTGGTCTCAACCCGCACAGCCTGATCACATAAACCATACACCACTGCTGAACCTCGAACTTACCCCGCTGAGTCTGTCCAACCGTGAAAAAAGGAACCTCGTGCTATCTAGAAGACCGCCCAAAATCTGGAATGTCCAGCCTAACTCAAAGGTTAGCCAAGGACTAGGGGTCCAAGGCCAATTGTCACTCTACAACTAAAATGGGGAAAACTAAGTCGCCCAAACTCCATGCCTTCTAACCCAAGAAGCTGCAACCGAAAAAAACCAACCACGAACCATCTGGAGTAGTTTTCCAACCTATAATTCTAAAACTAAACCTCAATTATCGATCAATGCCTCTGTCAAAACCCATAAGCAGACTCATCCACCATCGAAGGACACTAATAGAGCTGGAGCCAACTAGGCCATGAATATGCAAGTTGCTAAATCCTCAGCTGCTACTAAAAACTCAAGCCAATCGATGAAAAAAACCATTGCAATCTGTAAATGGCCGAATTAAATCAGCAGCACATAAACCAAAGCAAACCTCTGTCATCACCTCAGTCAACTACTAAAACACACAAGCACGAACAAGGAGACATCTCCCTCCCTTTTCAACTAAACAAAACTCTTTCGCAGCATATACTGAACCTTACAAATTCTTTCTCAAATAAGAAATTTGAGCCATTCCCGTAGCTCCCAAACTTACATTTGTCAAAGCTTAAAAAGGCAGAAGAAGAATGGCCTAGATGACCAATTCACCCAAAATTCTATGAATACAACTCAAACCACGAGGCTACGATCGACACTTAGTCAAAAATGCTAAAGCAAAAACTCAATCACAATGCCAACATCAAGAGTTCATCCAGAGAACTACGATCAAAATTCAATCTAACAGGAACTAGGGAAAACAACAAACCAACCCAAACGGGCAAGAAACTGAAGGAGACTATAGGAGTAACCCACATACCTACCAACCTCCTAAACCAACCAAACAAAGAGGGTTGACTCTAAACACTCGAGAAACAAAACCAAACCATGCTCACTAGCATAATAAACACCTCTCATATCAAGACAGAAGCTCAAACTTTAGCACAACTACCGGTATTACACCGAACCAACACATGGATCTCTAGCCACGCTAGATAATGGCCTAGGCAACAACCATCTAGGACCTCTATAAAGAAATTCCCAAAGCAAGCCTAGAACCACAACAAACAGGAAGCGAGCTCTACAAACCTTACTCAAAAGCTACAACCTCGGTAAAACACCTCTCAAGGACATCTCACCCCATCCACTACTAAAGAATAAACTACCAATAAAACAACACATAGATATTATAATTCAGGTAGTCAAATAACTAAACAAGTAACAGGTAAGCATATAAGCAAATAAATGACAGAAGGGATAGAATCGCAATGCAAGCAGGTCTATCACAAGTCGAAGGTAGCAAAAGCCTAACCTGGAGCAACGGTATCAGGAACCTCTACCTTGGGCCGACTAAGAGAAGCACTGGACTGACAGTGTCTGACACTGGCCCGAGTAGTCGAAGTTGAAGGCCCTGTCATCCCTCGCCAGGGACAAGCTCTATAAAGGTGACCAACATCCCCACAATCATAACAACTAGGCAGACCAGGATACAGAATCGTAGGGCAATTCTTAGCAAAGTGTCCACGCTCACCACATTGAAATAGCCTCTACTAAATGATATCCGATGGAAAGATCTCACTAAACCTGACTGGCCACCATGGGCACACACTCTAAAGGCAAACCTCGAAGGATATAATCCGAACCATGCCCACTCTTTTCAACATACCCTACACAACCACTCTCTGGAACTCGTGGAGCAACTAAAACTGGTCGGGTAGATAAGAAGTAATGGAACCTATCTCTGGTGGAGAATCCCCTACCTCGAGTCTGAGAACCTTGAGAATTATCCTAGTGACGATGCTTCTTAGCACCACCTTTATAAGCCTCATGGCATAAACCCTTGATTGCCCAAGCATGATCCACTACCTGAAGAAAGGTAGTCCCAACTATAACCAAGTGCTCGGTAGCATAATAGAGCGGTGAAACCAACCCTCCAATAAAGCTATGAACCCTATCAAACTCTGATGGCACAGTCCTAGCAGTACGCCTAACCATCTCATGAAATCTTGTCTTGTAGTCCAATACTAACAAATAACCCTGCTGAAGAACAGGAAGATCAACCCTGGTTGAAGCACCACTCGAAGAACCGGGTACTAAAACACCCACCAGAGGACTCAGAGTCCTAACCACTGTGTCCTGAAGAACTGGGGTAGCTAGGAATCCAATCAGAGGTTAGGCTGGCCCCACACCCCCTACCTGATGTGATAACCACTCATTCTAAAGTCTTGGCACTGACGGAAGTACTGAAGAAACTGGAACAGAAGCCTCGACACCAACCATTGTCAAACTCATCTTAGGGATCTGAGAAGGAATGAAACAACCAAAGTTCAGAAGTCAATAGAGCTAGGAACGCACGATAAGGAGCCAAGAAGATGAAACTTTTCCTAACAATGCCCTATAGCCTCTCCCAAATAGGATACGGACGTCATCATACCAATCCACAAGACTCTACTAAGACAATTGCTTCTGTACCACGACACTGATGAACCTAGAGCTCTGATACCAAGCTATCACGACCCGATTTCTCAGGTCATGATGGCACTTACAACCCCTCAGTAGGTGAACCAATTCACATAGCCCAGAACAGTTAGTAACGGGCTACCACCTAACCAATACGAACAACAAATGGAAGTAAGCGGAAGCAGAATATAAAGATAAGACAACGCAGAAGCAACAACCCAAAATATATACAAATGATACTACACCAACCCCAAGACTTGGTATCGATAGTACATAAGCTTCTAATGGAATACAAGTGCTAGAAGTAACAAAATACAATATAAATCTGTCTCCAAAAGTACAAGGAGTAACAGTACAAAAGATGAGATGTAGACAAGCCCCGACCTTCAGGCGCTCACCCTAGTCTCGAATCTCCCAAAAGCTGCATAAGTCTCCAACGCGATCAATGGCAAAAGCTCAACTAATATCTGCATATGAAAGATGCAGAAGTGTAGTATGAGCACTAAGACAACGGGTACTCAGTAGGCATCATCAGCCAACTGAGCGTATATAAGATATAAGAATAGTAAGTAGCAGATAGCAAAGAAATGGTCACAGAAAACAATAGAGAAAGCACAAGGAGCTAGCACAGAGAACAGGCAACCAAGAGTAATAAAAAATAATGCTAGCACAAAAAACAAATACACACAGAAATGCAGGTGTAAGAAAGAAGAACGCACCTGGAATCCTTGCAACAATAGTATATAAAAGCAGAGAGTTTAGAAAACATGGCGGTATACTAGTAACCTTAAGTAAAAAAAAAGAAAAGAAGGAAGGCAATCCAATATAATCAACTAGAAGGCATAGAATAACGGAAACATGCTTTAAACATAACTATCAAGGTAGGCATAAACCGGGATCAATCTCACAAATACAGCCCTAAAATGGAATAACTAAACCACCGAAACTGATAGCCACTACTCAGAGTCAAGATAAGGAACAGAGGAATCGAAACCCACAAACCGCTCTGAAGGCAGCACCTAAGTGCCCTGATAAAGTAGGACTAGCCCCTCAATACTCAAGCCCAAACACTCGGAGCCTCAACAGGCTAAAACTTACCAATCCACAAGAACCAAGGACTAAAACAACCTCTATAAGGTGATAGGAATAATATAATCTACCTACAGTCCCAACAACCACCCATACAACCAAGGAACAAAATCAAGTAAAAATAAACCCTTCGACATCCCATAAAACCAGAGAGTATATTGAATACACAGAAAATAAGAGTGGAATCTGGGTGAAATATGCATGATAATGATAATGATGAATCTGGAACCAAGTGTGACCGCAGTATTAGTATGTTACCCCCTTCGGTGCCCCAAAGGTCAAATAAAGGCGGAATCCATGGAAGGACTTCTCTCGAGTACATATACTCCATCGTAAATCCCTACCCCCGGTCACCCTTTTGCTCGTAGCACTTGATCCGGAACAATAGGGTCTATGGAGGTCTACTCTTAGACCACATACTACACTTTAACCTCAATATATCTCAACCATCAAGATCTCGTAATACGTGCTTGGATTCAATCCAAGTCTAAATCAGTAGTAGTAATCTCAATAATCCCCATCAAGGGTGCCCGGAGTGTACCTGGGTCTAAAGTAGTAGTCAAGTATCAATAACCCTTAAAAAGGGTGCCCGAAGTGTATTCAGGTCTAAATCAATAATCATATCTCAATAGCCCTCATCGAGGGTGCCCGAAGCATATCTGGGTCTAAAACAGAAATCAAGTATCAAAATCCCTAAACAGGGTGCCCGGCTCGTATCCGGGTCTAAATCCATGGAAAATAATGTCGAGTGTTATGGTCCAGCCGAGCCTAGTATCAGAATGAGAACCATCAGTCAAATCTTCGATATACTCTCTCTACCCTGAGAGATTTCATAGAAACTAGTTTCAAGGTCCTTTAAAAAATCCATTTGCCAAAAACGGGCCCTCAAGGCCATGCAAAGTTTAGAAAATCCTTTATAGTAGGCCCAAAGCCAAATCTGTAGTAAAACATACAGGGAAAAACCTTTTTCATGGATGATATGCTCGCACACAAATATAAATTAGCCCAGCGGCTTACAAATATTTCCTATCAGCCCTGCACAGGCCCAGTAGCTACTCAGTAGACATAACCAGCCTAAAAGGATATCTCTATGTATGAGACTCGCGGACATTCCCAAATAACCCACCATCTATGTTCCAAAGTCAATACAAGGCCACACAGGACCAGAAGGGTAATATACAGTACTACGCGAATACTACAAACAGCGTATGAAATAAACGAACAGAAAAGGCGGAAAAGGACTAGAGTACCAACCTATAACAACCCACCCAAGGATGCTAATTAATGCAGTTATAGCTTATATACACAGAGTCTAAGTAGAAAAAGCCATAACCTACCTGTCGTCTAATGAAAAGCAGTGGGGACGGTGTTGTCCAGGCTCAGACTGCTCCGGGAAGCTCTAATTTGCAAAACCACTGTCAATACAATAATCTACACGTTAAAACAAAACTAATAATACCCATAATGACATAAACATAACCGGGTTGAAATCCGGGTCACAAACGGGCCTGTGGGCCCCACAACCCAAAACTGGAAACAAAAATACACACGTGTTCCTTAACATCCCGGGAGCGCATGCTCAAAATTTGAGCAGAAACGGACATGAAATGGGGCTCCAAAACAGCCCACCTATTTAAGGAATTTAATAGAAATTAAATGGAGAAAACGGGAATTAAACGAGTTACTTACCCGCTTTAGAAGTCCAAAAATGAGCTAGAATCGTCAAATAATTCTCTCTAATTAGTAGGGATCAATAATGGTGAAATAACGTGTTTTGGGGAGCTCTTGGAAATGGAGGATCGGACTTGTTTTAATTTGGTAAATGGAGAAGAAAGAAAGAAATTCAATATAAGGCTGACTGCCTTGGCCTTCGCGAACGCAGCCAAGGCGTCGCCTTCGGGAAGAGCAAAAAGGGAGGCTGGACAAATGCCCTTCGCGAATGCGGCCAAGGCCCGCGAACACGAAGAACAAACTTTCGGTGGCTGGAAATTACCCTTCGCAAATGCGGCTACCCCTCCGCGAACACGATGAACAAAAAGGCCCATGACAGCAACCAGCTGTCAAGGGCAGATTTTTCACACTTTGGGTCCCCGGGAACGCATTTGGGGTCCCGTGAACACAAATGACCAGTGCTATTTGACTAGAAATGGTGTTCCAGATCCAAGAGAATTGATGAAAATCCCATCGGAGGTCGATTTAATAAAAAGTGAGATAAACTCCCAAAATCAACTTTTAGCCAACTATTTCCAAAACGGAATCCAATGGCCAAAATCAAGTCAGAAAGCCTCGGGACCAAAACCAATGGTCCCTCTAGCCTAAACTCGATATTCCAGAGCTAACGGTGCTGATATAATTTCCATACGAGCCTTTCTTCTCCAAATGTTGACCGAAGTTAACTAAAC
Source organism: Jaltomata sinuosa (assembly GCA_003996215.1). NCBI lineage: Eukaryota > Viridiplantae > Streptophyta > Magnoliopsida > Solanales > Solanaceae > Jaltomata > Jaltomata sinuosa. Next base: position 38,565 of record QJPP01001915.1, on the reverse strand, counting down.
AAGCCCAACTGGCCTAAAAACACAGAATGAGAGAGAATTCCAAGCTAAAAATCTCTCGGATCCCGACCAAAGGTCCCTTTAGACCAAAGTCTATGCTCCGGAGCTAACAGAACTATCATAATTTGATTCCGAGCACATTTACCAAGAATGTTGACTAAAGTCAACTATTTCAAAAGCCTAAAGCTTTAAAATAAGGAACGGCCAAAAAGTCCAAGCAAATGGCCTGAGCACCAAACTATCGGTCCCAACAAGCCATGAATGACTTGGGACTGCTATAGGCAAGCTCTAATGGTATAAGAAAGGCGAACACGCATAAATGATCGGAAGGGTCATTACACATTCGTGCCAATTTTAGAGTTAGAAAACTCTGGGTTTAGGAGTTTGAAATTCTGGGCTAGGCTAGCCTCGGCTGGTTTTGGAGAAAGGTATGGTCTAGGGATATCCAGGTAAGGATTGGGTTAAGTATTTTAATGTGAGCTAGTTTTCCATTTAGCTAAGATATAAAGGAGTCTGGAGGACTTTTTGAAATTGAATTTGGGTAAGTAGAACTCTCGGTATTGAGGTTGATATGAAGGAGTTCTTCCAGGACATCGGGAAAATAAGTGTGTTGTAAAATAGGGCAATTTGAGGGACTTTACAACTTTTTATCTCGTATCAGCTGTCATAGCAGAGAAAATACCGCTATAGCGGAAGTCAACGTCGATCAGCCTCCTCCATAGCGATTGAATTTGCTATGGTGGTATTGATATAGCAGAGTGGACCGCTATAGTGGAGCGTGATGGGATTTAATATAAAAACTTCCCCAAAATAGTCAGTTTTCAACAAAGATGTTTTGGGAGAAGAAGAGGACAATTTTGGTTGATTTCCATCAGTTTTACACTGCTTTTCATCCTAAAAGTAAGGTTTCTACTCCCCAACCTTCGTACTATCTTTCCTACGCTTTAGAATTGCTAGGGGTGGACTTGGGGGAAGTTTTGGAATGACCTAGAAATAGTAGAATCCAGGAAAAAAGGGGATTCTAGGGTGCTAGATTTCATGGGTCTTAATTATTGATGATGGGTGATGATCACTTACCAATAATTCTCTAAAGGTATCCGTAAAAATGATTAATTTAGGTGAATTAATGGTAGGAAATCCTGGTAAAGGGGTGGAATGATCATGATTTGGCCTAGGGATTGGGATTTTAATTAATCCGAGTAATTTAGGCCAGTTAATTAACTATAGTTCTTGTGCATTTGTTTCTAGACCAAGAACAAGCAAAGGATCCTGAAAAGGGGAAAGCTCCGGTTCAATAGAGCTTGGAATATTTTGAGGTAGCTGATGGTTATTGATTCCTGTATGCATTGTATGTTTGTGTATTTTTGTCTAAGTGTTGTATGAGTTACATGCTTAGGGAATGATTTAGGAATGTCTAAGGGCCCTGTTATCAGTCTTGTGAAAGAACTAGGTGTTATTACTTGTTGGTTTATAAGTTTGATTGTTCATTATTTGTGACTGTGGATTCAGTGTGACATTCAGTTGTCTCGGGTACCACGCATGGTACGGAATACTAATGGTTGAATCAGGTACCACGCCTGGTATGGGATAACAAATGGTTGGCTCGGGTACCACGCCTGGTATGGGATACTAGCAGGTTGGCTCGGGTACCACGCCTGGTACGGGTTTACTTATTTCCCTTGTGCATTTGATTTTGGCTCCATGAGTGGACCGGCTGTGTTTATGATTTGTGATATTGCATATGGTCCTTGAGAGGCCAAATTATTATTATTAGTCTGTGAGTTTGGTCCTTATGTAGACCGAGTTACATGTTTAACACTTAGGTGTTGTTTAGGGGGATCCCAGGGTGGGTCCAGGCTATGAAAAGCGGTATATTTATTGGTTATTGTTGGTTGTTGATCAGGGTGGTGAAAGTGGGGTACATGTGGGGATAAGCTAGGAAGAGACTTATAGTCTAGGGATATCTGTTAGCTTGTTTATATGTTCCTGTACTTCTACTTGGTTGTTGTACTGTTCATATTGCTTATTTGGAACTGGCTGATGATCCTACCAGTACACGATGATTGTGTACTAATTCTGCACTTCCGTTTCTTTTTTTTTAGTACAAGCAATCTTCCAGCGGCTGACACGCGACCTTATTTGTAGTCCCAGCGCTTCCAAATATCAAGGGTGAGCTATTTTGATCAGGCTACCTTAGTCTCTTTCATTTTTAGTTATAGCCCACTTGTTTCGGGCTTAGACTCTTGCTTATTTTCTAGTTGCATCCCCACATTTTAGATTTTGGTAGTGTTTTGGTACGATGACTTTCAGGTTCTAGGGAGGGATTTTCGCAAGTTTATTTATATTAGTGTTGTTTTGATTGATTATGGAAGTTTTACTTATTGCACACTGGTTTTGAGTTGTTAAAACGGTTAAGTTCTGGGTCGTTTGTTAGTTCGCTCGCTCGGGGGTTGGGTAGGTGCCACTCGCGGTGGTCTAGGTCATGACAAAGAGGGTATCAGAGCGATAGGTTCGTTGATCTCATTATAACAAAATAGGTCTAGTAGAGTCTTGCAAAATGGTGTGGAGATGTCTGTACTTTTCTTCGGGAGGCTATAGGACTTTAGGAAAACTATCTTTTCTTCCTCCTTCGTGCTATAACTTGATTCCAATTGGTATCTAGTGTTACAAATTGGTATCTAACTATTTCACTCTTCTTTCCGCAGATGGTTAACACAAGGAACAATAGAGCAAGACCAGCAGTCCCAGTCGCGGGTCCGGCGATCAGAGGCAGAGATATGGGTAGGGGCAGAGGTTGGGGAAGAGTCACACCCTCCAGGGGTGGAGCTCAAGTGGAGCAGGAGAGTGAGAAGCAACCCCTCCCCCACCTCAGGAACAGGTTGTCGAGGAAGTAGAAGTGGTTGTTGAGAATGGAGGGGCACAGGCGGAGGCAGCACCGAGGGGAGGTGCAGGCCTTCCCTCTATGACGCTTGAAGCATTTTAGCAGGTCTGGAACTTCCTGAGTGGTTTGGTTGGTGCCGGAGCCACCCCCGCGGGTGTTGCAGATCAGGCTCTAGGAACTCAGCCAGCAGTTACTACGGCTCCTAGGATGGATGCAGCTTCAGGCACCGGTGACTTCTTTAGGCTAATGCTAGGCCCGGTAATGACAGGGAATGAACATGAGATGCTGACTAAGTTCCTCAAACTGAAACCTCCTAAGTTTCAGGTTAATGATAAGGAAGATGCTTATGAGTTCATCTTAGATTTCTATGAAAGGTTGCACAACCTGGGTATCGTGTGACAGCATGGGGTTGAGTTCATCATATTTCAGCTGCAGGGTGATGCTAAACAATGGTGGAGGTCTCATGTAGAATGTCGCCCATCGACCTTGCCTTTATTGACTTGGGAGGAGTTTCATTCTCTCTTCTTAGAGAAGTACATACCCCGTACTTTGAGGAACCGGAAAAAGGATGAGTTCTTGAATTTGGAATAGGGTAGCATGTCGGTCTCTGCTTAAGAGGCTAAGTTTCATGCCTTGTCTCATTTTGCTACGCAATTGTTGGGGTCTGAGGAAGAGAGGATCCGACTGTTTGTGAAGGGCTTGAACACTGACTTGCAAGTATTATCTATGCACATGACTCCAGCAGGGAAGGGCTTTAATTAGGTAACGGATTATGTTAAGAAGTTGGAAGGGGTCAAGCAAATAGGGCAGGCTAAAGTGTTAGCCAAGAAACCCCGGAATGATGGAAACTTCAGTGGCTCGTACTCCAGGGGCCATAACCAGCAGGTATACTCAGCCTGTCCTATTCAGTCAGCTCTTCCAGTTGCTACAGGTGGTCGTTCGGGAGCTAATCAGCAGTTTTCAGCTCCTAGAAGCGAAGGAGCTTCTTACACATCTGCCAGCAGGCCTACACTTGATCGTGGTTGCTTCCATTGTGGTGATATGGGCCATTTTAAAAGGGAGTGCCCTCACAGGCAGACTGGTAATCAGGTTTAGCAGTAATCTAAGGCCTTGGTCCCGACAGGTAGAGGTGGTTATGCTAGAGGTCATCCACAGGGTGGGCGAGGTAACTTTCAGGGAGGCCGAGGAGACAGAGGGAACGATAGCGTGGGCAGGGGTGTGGCGCAACCAGCCAAGGAAGTATCTCGGATTGATGACCGGGCTTAGTGCTATGCGTTTCCAGGAAGGTCTGAGGCTGAGGCATCAGACGTGGTGATCACAGGTACCATTCTAGTCTGTGATAGGATGGCTTCCGTGCTTTTTGACCTAGGTTCTACATATTCATATGTGTCTGTGAATTTTGCTTTGGGTTTGGATTTGATTTGTGATATCCTTGATTCCCATATCCATGTTTCCACCCCGATTGAAGAGTCTGTGATTGTGACTCATGTTTATCATAATTGTTCTGTTGTATTTGTGGGGTTGCATACTTGGGTAGACTTGGTAATCCTGGATATGGTAGACTTCGATGTCATATTGGGTATGACCTGGTTATCCCCTTATCATACCGTGTTGAATTGTAACACCAAGAATGTGGCTCTAGAGATTCCGGGTAAGGATAGACTAGAGTGGGAAGGTGTGTACAAGCCTAAGCTGGCCAATATAATATCATTTGTCTAGGCTAGGAAGCTAGTGAGGAGAGGGTGCCTAGACTCTTTGGCTCATCTTCGGGATGACAGTGTGGAGTCCCCATCTATTGAGTTAGTTCCAGTTGTTTTAGACTTTCGAGAGGTGTTCCTCGCGGATTTGCCTGGTATGCCTCCAGACAGGGATATCAATTTTTGTATTGACTTGGAGCTGGGCACTCGCCCAATTTCCATTCCTCCGTATCGTATGGCTCCGGCAGAGTTAAGGGAACTTAAGACTCAGCTTGAGGAACTCCTAGATAAGGGATTCATCTATCCCAGTTCTTCGCCTTGGGGTGCTCCAGTCTTGTTTGTGAAGAAAAAGGATGGTAGTATGCGGATGTGCATAGATTACAGGCAGTTGAATAAGGTGACCATTCAAAATAAGTACCCTTTACCCCATATAGATGATCTGTTTGACCAGTTACAGGGTGCATTTATGTTCTCAAAAATTAACTTGAGGTCAGGGTATCATCAGTTGAAGATTAGGCCCGAGGACATTCCTAAGACTGCTTTTCGAACCCGGTATGGGCATTACGAGTTCTTAGTGATGTTGTTTGGGTTGACTAATGCACTGGCAGCATTCATGAATTTGATGAATGGTGTGTTTAAAGCTTATTTGGATTCATTCGTCATTGTTTTTTATGACGATATTTTGATCTACTGCAAGAGTAGCGAGGAGCATGCTAGACATCTCCGTATTGTGTTGGAATTGTTGAGGTGCCATAAACTTTATGTAAAGTTCTCCAAGTGTGAATTTTCGTTGACTTCGGTCGCATTCTTAGGGCATGTGGTGTCAGAAAAGGGGGTGATGGTGGATCCCCAAAAGATTGAGGCAGTCAAGAGTTGGGTCTGGCCTAGCTCTGTGACTGAAGTAAGGAGTTTTGTTGGGCTCGCAGGTTACTATCGTAGTTTTGTAAAGGACTTTTCATGTATTGCCACTTACTTGACAAGGCTGACACAGAAAGAGGTACCATTCATGTGGTTCAACAAGTATGAGAAGAGCTTCTTCCAAAAGCTCAAGATACTTCTGACCACGGCTCATATTTTGTCTTTGGCGATTGAAGGTAAGGACTTTATTGTTTATTGTGATGCTTCACATTCGGGTTTGGATTCTGTTTTAATGTAGGACAAGAATGTGATAGCCTATGCACCCAGGCAGCTGAAATTTCATGAGAGGAATTACCCAACCCATGACTTAGAGTTGGCAGCGGTGGTGTTTGCACTCAAGATTTGGAGACACTATCTCTATGGTGTCAAGTGTGAGGTGTTCACTGATCATCGCAGTCTGTAACATGTTTTCACTTAGAAGGACTTGAATTTGGAGATTCAGGCCTTGGAATCTAGGTTCATGCACTTGGGTATCTCAGAAAATGGTGGAGTATTAACCCGTATTGAGGTCAAATCCACATTCATAGAAGAGATAAAGACCAAACAGTTTCAGGCTACACAGTTGAGCAGGCTTCGGAGCAAGGCAATATCCAGAGAGTTCGGGGATGCCACATTGGATTCTGGAAGCGTGTTGAATTTCAAAAGGAAGATTTGTGCTCCTCGAGTTGATGAAATCATTCAGAAAGTGTTAGCAGAGGCTCATGGCTCTCGGTATTCAATTCATCCGGGTGTAACCAAGATGTACAAGAATTTGAGGCAGTTTTACTGGTGGCCCAGGATGAAAAGGGACATAGTTGAGTTTTTGTCCAGATGTCAAAATTGCTAGCAGGTAAAATGTGAGCACCAAAGACCTGCAATACTACTACAGAGGATGCTCATTCCAGAGTGGAAGTGGGAAAGGATAGCCATGGACTTCGTGGTGGGTCTTCCCAAGACTTTGGGAAAGTATGACTCTATTTGCGTCATTGTCGACATGCTGACCAAGTCAGCTCATTTTATTCCGGTCAGGGTGGATTACAATTCTCAGCAATTGGCTAAGATTTATGTGAAGGAGATCGTGAGATTGCATGGTGTACCACTGTCCATCATTTCAGACAGGGGTACATAATTTACCTCTAAGTTTTGGGGTAAGTTATATGAAGATTTGGGTACACATCTCACTTTTAGTATAGCCCTCCATCCTCAGACTGATGGTCAGTCGGAGAGGACGATTCAAGTATTGGAGGACATGCTCAGAGCATGTGTGATTGACTTCAGAGGTCATTGGGACCAGTTTCTACCAATGTGCGAGTTCTCGTACAATAACAGCTACCACTCTAGTATCGACATGGCACCATTCGAGGCCCTATATGGGAGGGGTTGTAGATCACCTATAGGGTGGTTTGAGGAAGGCGATGTAAACCCTTTGGGTGTAGACTTGGTGGGGAAGCACAAGAAAAAGTAAGAGGCATCCAGACCAAGTTGCAAGCGGCCCAAAGTAGGCAGAAAGAATATGCGGATCACAAGGTTAGGGACATGGATTTCCAGGTTGGTGAACAAGTGCTATTCAAAGTGTCACCAATGAAGGGAGTTATGCATTTTGGCAAGAACGGCAAGCTCGGCCCTCTTCATCTGACCATTTGAAGTTCTTGAGATCATGGGGCCAGAGGCTTTAGATTAGCATTGCCGCCCACTTTGTCGGGGTGTTTATCTAGTATTCCATGTATCTATGCTAAAGCGATACCATGGGAATAGGGATTATATCATCAAGTGGGATGAGGTGTTATTTGATAAAAATCTTCGCTATGAAAAGGAACCGGTTTTGATTCTTGATCGGGATATCTAGAAATTAAGGACAAAGGTGATCAGTATGGTAAAGGTTCAATAGAAGCATCATCCGATTAAGGAAGCCACTTGGGAAACTGATAAGGACATGCGGGACAAGTACCCTCACCTGTTTGAGGAAATAGGTACTACTTTTTTTTGCTCTTTACTTTCTGTATTTTTGGGTTTGATCGTTTGGGGATGAATGATGGGTAAATTGGTATCTGTTGTAATGACCGGGTCCGTTGTTATGGGTAAACTATTCGTGCCAATTTTTTGAGTTAGAAAACTCCAGGTTTGGGAGTTTGAAATTCTGGGCTAGGCTAGCCTCGGCAAGTTTTGGAGCGAGGTATGGTCTAGGGATATATGGATAAGGATTGGGTTAAGTGTTTTAATTTGATCTAGTTTTCCATTTAGCAAAGACATAAAGGAGTATGGGGAACTTTTCGGAATTGAATTTGGGTAAGTAGAACTTTCGATATCGAGGTTGACTTGAAAGGGTTATTTCGGGACGTCGGGAAAATAAGTATTTTGTAAAATGGGGAAATTTGAGGGACTTTACAACTTTTTATCCCGTGTCAACTGCTGTAGCGGTTGACACACTGCCATGGTGACCTCCGTCGTAGCAGACAAAATACCACTACAACGGAAGTCAACATCGTTCTTCCTCCGCCATAGCGGTCAACTCCGCTACGGCGGTACCGTTATAGTAAAGCAGAACGTTGTGGCAGAGCGTGATGGGATTTAATGTAGAAATTTCCCCAAAATAGTCATTTTTCAAAAAAGGCATTTTGGGAGAAGAAAGAGGGCTATTTTGGGCAATTTCCATCAGTTTTACACTGTTTTTCATCCTAAAGGTAAGGTTTCTACTCCCCAACCTTCGTACTATCTTTCCTACACTTTAGAATTACTAGGGGTGGACTTGGGGGAAGGTTTGGAATGACCTAGGAATGGTAGAATCTGGGGAAAAAGGGGATTCTAGGGTGCTAAAGTTCTTGGGTCTTAATTATTGATGATGGGTGATGATCACTTAGCCATAATTCTCTAAAGGTATCAATAAAAATGATGAATTTAGGTGAATTAATGGTAGGAAATTCTGGGAAAGGGGTGGAATGATCATGATTTGGCCTGGGGATTGGGATTTTGTATAATCTGGGTAATTAGGCCAGTTAATTGACTATAGTTCTTGTGCGTTTATTTCTGGACCAAGAACAAGTAAGGGATCCTGAAAAGGGGAAAGCTCCAGTTAGAGCTTGGAATATTTTGAGGTAGGTGATGGTTATTGATTCCTGTATGTATTGTATGTTTGTGTACTTTTGTCTAAGTGTTGTACGAGTTGCATGCTTAGGGAATGATTTAGGAATGTCTAAAGGTCGTGTTATCAGTCTTGTGAAATGTACTAGGTGTTATTGCTTGTTGGTTTACAAGTTTGATTGTTCATTGTTTGTGACTGTGGATTTTGTGTGACATTCGGTTGGCTCGGGTACCACGCTTGGTACAGGATAACAAATGGTTGGCTCGAGTACCATGCCTAGTACAGGATACTAACTGGTTGGCTCGGGTACCATGCCTGGTACAGGTTTATTTATTTACCTTGTGCATTTGATTTTGGTTCCATGATTGGGTCGGCTGTGTTTATGATTTGTGATATTGCATATGGTCCTTGAGAGGCCGGGTTATTATAATTGGTCTATGAGTTTGGTCTTGGTGTAGACCGATTTGCATGTTTAATACTTAGGTGTTGTTTAGGGGGATCCTAGGGTGGGCTCGGGCTATGAAAAGTAGTATATTTATTGGTTATTATTAGTTGTTGATCAGGGTGGTGAAAGTGGGGTACATGTGGGAACAAGCTAGGAAGAGACTTGTAGTCTAGGGATATTTGTTAGCTTGTTGACATGTTCTTGTACTTCTACTTGGTTGTTGTACTGTTCATATATTTCTTATTTGGAACTGGCTGATGATCCTACTAGTACAAGGTGGTTGTGTACTGATTTTGCACTTGCATTTCTTTTTTTGTGAGTACAGGCAATCTTCCAGCAGATGACACGCGACCTCATTTGTTGTCCCAGCGCTTCCAGACATCAAGGGTGAGCTATTTTGGTCGATCTACCTTGGTCTCTTTCATTTTCAGTTATAGCCCAATTGTTTCGGGCTTAGACTCTTGCTTATTTTGGGGTTGCATCCCCGCATTTTAGATTTTGGTAGTGTTTTGGTACGATGACTTTCAGGTTCTAGGGAGGGATTTCCACAGGTTTATTTATATTAGTGTTGTTTTGGTTGATTATGGCTAGTTTTACTTATTGCACACTGGTTTTGAGCTGTTAAAACATTTAAGTTCTGGGTCGTTGATGGTTTGCTTGCCTGGGGGTTAGGTGGATGCCACTCGCAACGGTCTGGATCATGACATGGATGAGAAGGTGCCATTTTTCTATCGTAGGATTCAAGAGTTCAAGTGGAGCCCGCTGGTTATGGCTCCCCCTTCTGGGCGCTCCGCTTAGGTGAGGGAGTTCTATTCTATACTCCCCACTATTGTTGGGATGACCCCAACCCTACTATCAGCATTCGAGGGGTGGAGGTCCCTGTGGATGCTCAAACCATCAACGAGGTGCTAGGAGTGCCTCATGTTTCGAACGAGGCTTATGAGACCAAGGCTCAATTGTGGGACATGGCATGGCTGATGCATACCTTTGTGGAGAAGGAGTTCAGGGACAAGGTCTACTGGCCTAGTGTATTGGGCATCACGAGTGTTTACTTTTCAACCGATGCTAGGAGGTGGATGAATCTGGTGTCCCGGAGGATTCGTCTGTCGAGCAATACCACCAACGTGACTTATGCTTGGGTCTTGGTGATTGCTTGTGCTATGTAAGGAATCATTCTGAATGTGGGAGATCAGATCATCTCTGAGTGGAGGGATTTCTACCGGGGTCCTAGGAAGGTCCCCTTTCTTCCGGGTTTGGTGTCTGAGTTGTGCAGGAAGTTCCACGTACCAAAGGATAACACCAACATAGCAATAGAGATAGATGATTCCTTCAACCCTCTCTAGGTGAAAGTGGTTACCTCTATCGGAAAGAAGAAGAGGAAGGTGAACAAAGCTGGAAGCATCCAGGCTACCGAGGTTGCTGATGATGATGACACTCCTGCCCCTCCTTCCCAGTCCCAGCCTCGAATTTAGCAGCCAGCTCGAGGAGAACCTGAATGCGGTCAGGCGATTTATGGAGGGCACTACTGCTGGAGGTACACCCCCGCCCCCTCTACTCAGGACTTTGTAGCACACCGCAGGGAGTTGGATGAGGAGAAAAAGAAGAGGCGCTCCTAGGATCGCATGTTTGCCCGGATGTGGAAGACCATTGAGGTCATGTACACTTGCGCTGTCCCTGGTCAGGAGCTTCCCCATCTTGAGCCCGAGGAAATGCAGGATTTCCCTTCTTGAGCGACGAGGAGGCTTAGGACTCCCTTTCCCCCCTTATTATATTAAACTACTGTTTTCTTGGATTTTTCCCCCCTTTTTGGGCATGTACTAGATGATGGTTCCCTTCCTTTCCCCCTTCATTTTTAAGCACGTGGATGCTAGCCTTGACAATATTTACCTTATATGCATGCTATATTAGTTCTACTGGTGTTTTCCTGGTTGTACATAGCAGCTCATAGCTTAACTATCGCCTTTAAACTCCCAAAAAATAAAAGGAAAAACAGGGGAAAAAAAGGTAGGGGTTCTGTCCCGTGCCCTTCCGCTATAGCGGGTGTCACACGTCTACAGCGGTACTGCCATTGCGGGGAAATTTCTGCTATAGCGGTCCCGTGGTAGTGGCCCAGAAAATCAAAATTTTCAGCAAAGTTGACTCATCCCATTCTCGGTTATCAATGTTAACCCCATAAATCCCGCCATGATCTTAAACATAACCCCAAGACCATCCCCAGCACTGCATAATCCTCCTAGCAGAAACAACAAACAGATCCAAGTCCAACAAGAAACTACTACAAGTTATCGGAAAATATAAATTTTCGTGACTAGAAGCTTAGAATCTCGATTTAACAAATAGATAAGTGTATGAGATCCTTACCTTGCCAATATAACTCCTTAGCTACTTCTAAATACCCAATAAACATATTCTAGCTCGCTGCATCAACACCCACGAAGATACGCCATGAAATCGATGAGACAAACTACACCAAAATGACGAACTCGCGACGTAGAGCAACTTTCGTTAAACTTCCGAATTGAAAGCATAAAGGTCCATGGATTATTTAGGGACTTTCCCTCTAATTTTCATTAGATTTTGGGTGAAAAGTATGAGTTAAAACGAAGGGAAATCAGCTTTTATAAAGCTAAACCGACTTGGGATGGGGGCCCACCTTGACGTGCCAACTTGTGCAGTCTTACGAAAATATGAATATCTCTCTATTATAAAGTCATATGGATGAACTCTTTAGTGCGTTAGAAACTAGACTTGTACACCTTCGATTTGGTATATTGGGGGCCCACTAATTATTTATATATTGGGAGAAACACCCCAAGACATTTAACCCAAATTTAAAGATAATTCCTTAAAGGAATTTACAATAACTTTTTTCGACTTTTATTTCGCAACTTTCTTGACTTCAAAACTTATCATACGATCATTTTGCGATTATAATACCTCATAAAACATCCTTCTTAGTATATTAAACACTATTAGTCTTACCCCGAAGGTACGGATTAATTTAAACTTTCCAAATGGGCGAGGTGTTACACGAGGTATTTCTTTAACTCGAACTTTTGTGTAAGGGATTCCTTTGACCTAGAACCCTGGTTTAATTCTTTGATATTACCAAGAATGTTGATTGAAGTAAACAATTTCCAAAGTTGAATCTCTAAAATGAGGAACGGCCATAAAGACCAAACAAATGGCTCAGGCACCAAACTACCGGTCCCGACAAGCCATAAATGATTTGGGGCCGCTACAGGTAAGTTCTAACGGTACAAGAAAGGAGAAAATGTGTAAATGACTGGAAGGGTCATTACACTAAACCTTTCATGAGGTTTCATGAAGTGTTATGTCATAGTCTCTTCAAGAGCACATTACCTCTTTATTTATGATCATTTGCTCCTCTCCCTTTTTTCAAGGATTATTGTATTTAAAATTGATTGTCTACCATACATCATGCATATCATAGACATTGTCCTTCGGTACATTCAATAAGAGCATTTGCATCTAAATATGAAATTAATTTTGGGTCAGCAAATACTTCTAGCATTTGACTTGAATTATCTTTTGAATGAGGATCATACTGATGATAATTCATAATTATTTCATAGATGCTTATTCTCTCCCCCTTATGTTAGAAAAGATAACATATATCCTCTATTTTATTTGAGAAATCCATCTTTGTGCACCATCGTATATATCCATTAATCATATATCGCACATTAAAATCAATTAGATGAAAATTATTTGATTCCTGACCTTGAATCAATTGAGAGGGAAAAACTAGTCATAACTTATCCGTCTGACATAATTCAGGCTAACACATGAAGCTTTATTCTCATAAGCAGTTATTTTATCAGAGGTATTTCACGCCAAACTAATTGAATATAAATCAACATTATCAAGATTAATTGTCTTGATTACATAATCTGAAAGTTGTGCTATTAACTTAATTATGTTGAGCAAGTAATTTTGTGAATGTTAAACTGCAGGTTGACAATAAGCGTACATGTGATAATCTTGTCTCTCATTGATGCATCTATTTAAGATATCACATGACAGGTGAACGGGCCCATATTCACCTTTTATACTTTTCAGATTTCAGGGGATTCAATCCCAACATTAGTTGATCCATCAACTTATCATAAGAACAAACATTATTAATAATTCTTGAAGAATCTTCTAGTTCTTCAATATATATTGAATACTCAATATGCACATCTTCAGGATGGCAAGATCATTCATGCTAACATATAAAATTATTTACATTAGTAACTTCAAGTTACTATGACATGTGATATTTACTTTAGTAATTTCAAGTTTACTTTTGCATGAATGTTATATCAATAAACTTCTAGTTTATTGTGGCATGTGATCTCATCATGCTCGAATAACTTTTTACATACGTGTTACCATAGTATCTTTGGAGATATTCAATCTTCCAATTTTTCTACCTCTTTCGGAGGTGGATTGTGATATAGTCATAGCCAAATGCACGTTTGTAATTATATGCCTTATAAATATTATCACATTCATCTTAGAGAATGAATCTATATTTATAATAATCAAAAAATTTATTCCCAGGAATGGAATATAATCGTGCCTTAAGCCTATCAAATTACGATAGCTTGAAACCTCTTTCAGGATATTGCTATTTCAGGAGCAAATCGAGTTGTACATATGATGTAGAGAGTTTTTCTCTATCATATCTTTCAAAATATACCACACTTAAAAGCAATTATTGCTTTAGGGGTCTATGAAACCTCATAAAATTTAACCATATCTAACAATTACAAATATCAATAGATTTATTTATAATTGGACTTACGAAATATTGTCACTGATAAGAATATGCCACGAAATTCATATAGAAAAGATCACTGCTTTGTTTTAGGCTATCAACAATTTCCCTTTGAGAACCCCTTTTAATTTCGTACCCCCAAGAAAATAGAGAACAAAACAACGAAGACAAAAATTTATGTCAGATTCATACGAGAAAGTAAAAAAGAGGTCAGTTGATATTCAAAGGAGGCGCAATACCTACAACAGGGAAGGGAAGCTTTGGATCCATAGTTAACAAATATATGTTGTTTATATATAAACAAAATTGATATTATGAGATCCTTTATTTTATTTTAGGGTACGGTATGACGAACCACAACATATACGTGGTTAGGCAAAAACAATCAACACATAGGAAAATTGTCAGCAAAACACATATACATAACTTTACAACAAAATTGATAAACTATTTAAAATAGTGCAACTCACCTGACTTAATTTAGTAGGCAAAATCATTTACCTTAACCTCTATGGAGTACTATGTTCATGGAATCTAAAGGATAAGTTTTCATTAATTTCCACTGAGGCAATGGATGATCTTCAAAAGTTCTTAGTCTTCGAAATAATATATTTTAAGATAGTAGAGTCTCGTGCTGATAACGCGTTATGAAATAATATAATAAGAACAAGAAGAATAGAGAGGGAGAAGAGAGAGCTTCTTATTTCTCTTGAGGTATTCCTCTTGGAGATTAAGGGATGAATTACAATGAAGGAAAACCCCTTTATTTATAGGGGAAAACTGACTTGGACCCAAAGTTAGAGTTCCTAACCTTTCTCCAAAGAAACATAAATATGGACATTCACTATAATACAAATATATTTATAACATTAACATTTAATAAGAGGTTATAATGGTTAATTAATTTTTAAAGGGTATAATCATAATATAACTTTCAACTATAAGGCTTCCTACTTTTATTAAAATATTATATTATAGAAAAATTATTGGACTAGAATAACATAAGCCCCTATATTATTTAGTTCAACACTACTTTAAAATAATTACGTAACACAGAACTACTTTTAATTATATAGCATTTTTTTTCTATTTTAATTCATTCCTGATATAATGGTAATATATCTCTTAGTATCAGAAATAAAATTTCTCTCTCATTCACTTTTCTCTTTTTTCTCACTCTCACTTCAATTCTCCCTCAATTTACTCAATCAAATTGCCTAAGATCAGCGATTTCATCGTCACATACGTTTCTTCTCAAAAATCTTGAGTAGTAATTATTCAGTAAAGGTAGAAGATCTTCAATCGATTGTACACATTACAGGTAAGTATCGACAAGTTTATTTCTTGAATATTACTTTTTTAAGATGGATTTTTTCAATTTCTCTTAGGATTTGTTCTCAAGTTTTTTTCAAAGCTCTCAAATCCTCTTCAATGGCTGATTCTAGTACATCAAAGAGACTTACTTGTGATAGACCCTATAATCACATACTATTGATGAATTCCCATCTTTTAAATTACTTACTCAAGGTGTTGATAATGTAGGTTGTACTGCGCAATTAGAATCAGAAAATAGAACTAAATTTCTCAATGAACCCATTATAATGGGGTCAATCGATCAACATCATGATTCTAAAATAAACAATGCGTTTGGAATTGCTTCTGAAATCAGTAGTATCATAAAAGAAAACAGCAAAGAATTGAAAGAAGATAAGAGTATCAAAAGTGTGAAGAAATTAATTTTTCAAACTCCATCCAAGGAGAAGGGCATTGTCCACGATAATCCTCCCAAAACAAATCAATCAGAAAAGGTATATTTCATTCGGAGATTTTTTTCAGTTGAATCTAAGGTCAGAAATTTTTTCAGTTATATCAAGTATCACATTATATTCTGATATAATATATCTTTCTTAGACTGATAAGAATTGTCAACTCTGATATAATATATTTTGATATAAGTATCATAATTTATTTAGTTTGTGTCTGATATAATTTTTCAATTTAATCTAGGGTTAGAAAATTCTTCATTTGTATCAAGTATCACATTAAATTTTGATATAATATATCTTTCTTAGACTGATAAGCATCGACAATTCTGATATCATATATTCGGATATAGTTTTGCATTATCAAGTATCACTAACAAGAATGTATTAGAGATAATATAATTATCTTAGATTTTAAAGTTTTTAAACATCCCTTGTATGAGATTATATCAGTCATCTATTATATCAAATTGTTGCTTATATATGTTTAATAACAAGAAAGTATATTGATTTTCTCATTTTGTGAGCTTGTACAACCACTAAAATATTATCTTAAGAAACAACTTACAGAATCACCTTATATCAGTTGCTATGGAGATCATAATTTAGCAAATCATTGAAAAGTTAAACTATTCAAGAGGCAGAGAGCCGTGTTCAAAATAACATATTTTGATATGTTTATGGAGCTATCAAAGTGTGCAATACAGTCATAGTTGATTCGTTATTTTATGGTACTTGAGTTGAAGCAAGATAATCTCGATGAATTATGGCTCCTTATCAGTGGCACTACACTTAGGTTCTCCATCATAAAATTTACAATAGTGATCGGGCTAAAGTGTACTAAAAATATTAAGGATTTTGGCATATCAAGAACAAAGCAAAATAGATTGCTTGATACTTACTTTGGGGGAAAAGGCAAGTGTTCATAAAAAAAATTGATGGCGTATTTTAATGATAAAGTATGTCAGCATAATGACAGAAAAATTGTCAAGATTGCTATACTATATATATACCATAAATAATTTTATCTTCTCAATTTTAAATAATACGGTATCTCGCGAAAGCATTTTCATATAATTGAGAATGATACACACCAAAATTATTCATTGATTCTGAATGCTTTCGAAGAGCTTCTCTTATCCATAAGACACAAGTAGATTGTCGGACAACAGATGTATCGAATTACTGGTATGCCATATGCTCTTCAGTGTTGATTCTATGAGTGTTGTTCTAATTTAGACCAGTTAATTGCTTTTCGTGTTGCTCGTAGAAGTTTCAAAATACTCAATTGAAAAGTCACAATCAGCGAACAACTGTATCGAAAAATAATGGATGGAATGTTCAAGAAAATTAACAATTCGGTAATTATCTTATTTTAATTTTTTAAATTTTTTTGGTAAAACATACTCTATAATAACTGATGAATCTTTATTAATTTTAACAGACCATTTTCAAAAAATATGGTATCAACCCACGAAGAAGTTGAGCTTTATCCAACTTCTCAAAATGTGAATTCTCCTAAGGTTCACACATCTGTTGAACTTTAAGAAGATTTTGACGACTTCAGTTCAATACCTCCAAAATTAACTAAGAAGATCTTGACTGAAACCAAAAAATGACGCTATCATTGAAGAAGATAAAATTCAATGATCATTCACATTATCAATCTCGTTCTTAAAAGAAGCAAAAATATAAAAAAAATAGTGGACGAAAATCAAACACCTGTCACTATTTAGGATGGAGTTCATGTTGTCACTAATCTTTAGAACGAGACTGTTAAATTCGTATGCTTTAATCTTAATCAGTAAAAATTTATGATATTGCTATTATTATTATTGAAATTATTTTACTAACATGATATATTTTTTTTATAGTCAACGCCAATTAAAGGTGTTCAATGAGAGGCAAGTGCACAAGCTAATATTTCTACTCAGGCAGAATCAAATTTCATTCCTGTTATCAGGAAAAATCTGAATGACTTTAAGAAAGAGGTAAGTTTTCAATTATAGATCAAAAATTTTATTTGTCTTTTAATTCGTTATTGATTAACCTGAAATTTTATTGACAATTGTCATTCAGGTCGTTGATCAAATTACTAACTTGTATTTTTTATGTCTGAATAATTTAAAATAATTCTTAATTCTTTAGCAATGAAGACATATTTATATAATTGTGTTGAAAAGGTAAATATTAACACACTTACACTTTTTGAAGGTAGTATATAACATACCATTTTATTATTTTTCAAAACGTTGATGGTCAAAGTACCTTCAGTGTTCACATTCAAAAAAGTAACAAGAGGGTGAATGAGATGGATGTCTCACCATCCAGCTACGGAGTTAAAGTTGATGATTAAAAGAAAAATCAGGAGGATATGACCAAAGCAGCAGAAAAGGAGGTTTGATTTTTAAAAAAAAATTATTCTGAGGTAAGCTAACACCGTACAAGATACGGCTCACTGTTGTGAGAATATGACACCAACAAATCGAACACTAATACTATAAGCAATATTAAAGCATTATCAAAACACAGCATGCAAAGAATAGATGCCAATTCAATTTCTAATATTATGATTGATTAGTCTTTTCTCTTAAAGATCTACGATTTGTATTGTAAATATACTGTTAGTTCTTTTATTTTGGCAGTGAATGTAAATTTAAATCTTGACTTACTTTATATTTTGCGAGTTCGATAATTCTCAGGTTTATAATTAATCTTATTTTGTTATAAATATATTTGTATTATAGTGAATGTCCATATTTACGTTTCTTGGAGAAAAGTTAGGAACCCTAACTTTGGGAGCAAGTCATTTTTCCCCTATAAATAAAGGGGTTTTCCTTCATTGCAATTCATCCCTAAATCCCAAAAAGTAATCCCTCATGAGTAATAAGAAGATCTCTCTTCTCCCTCTCTATTCTTCTTATTTTTATTATATTATTTTATAACACGTTATCAGTACGAGACTCTTAACCAATCGTAAAATCGCAGAATGTTTCTCGTTTGCTATCTGGTGACCACCTCCAACCGCTGCCATACTAAGGATATGTTTACAATCCTTTATGAGGTTTGTGGGCTTATTAAGTTAATATTATTATGTGGCAAAAGATTAAGATGGCCAACACAGGTAGAGTTTAATATGAATCATCGTAGAGTAATAACGTTGTTATTACTAAAAACTCTTCAACTGCTGCCATACTAAGAACTCTTCTGCTCGTTAGTTATTAGTTTAATATTATTATTGTTAATTACTAGTAACGTAATATTGGTTTTGCTTATTGAGTTAAAGGAACTTAATTGGTTCACTTATTTCAAAAAAATAATATTCTAAAAGAGATGTACGTGAACTTTGGTAGAGTTCATAAGAAATTGACAAACCATCGAAAGTGGTTAAATATCATGGTGTTTTATAACCCCTAAAGAAATAATTGCTTTAAAACGTGGTATATTTTAAAAGAGATGATAGAGAAAAACTCTCTACACCATATGTATGACTCGATTTGCTCCTGAAGTATCAATATCTTGAAAGAGGTTTTAAACTATCATAATTTGATAGGCTTAAGGCACGATTATATTCTATTCCTGGGGAATGAGAATTTTGATTATTAAGTACAGATTCATTCCCTGGAGTGAATGTGATAATACTTAATAAGGCATATAAATGCAGACGTGCACTTGATTGTGACTACATCATAATCCACCTCCGAAGAGGTAGAATAATTGAAAAGAATGCCAGAATATGCATTATGCAGATGCTTGGCGTCCAGAGAGGCTAGGTTCTTCCATTGAGTAGATGTAGACTTGTTCCATTTTATATTATCGTTATATACTGAAAGGAGAATTCATTTATAGGCCTTCGGGCATGGAGTCTGGAGGATTGTTATTTGATTTGGTTAATTGATTGGGGAGGAAATCACGGGGTTGGGGTGATGTGTTGTCATTTTAAGGTAGCTTTTATTCATTATATGGTGGTTGATGCTAGAAACCGAGAACTAGGCTAGGGGGAAGGTTCGGAGAATCAAAAATGCTATGGGTAAATAATTAACTAGTCATAGATGGCTTCTGGAATGATTCGATATAAACGAAATAAGATAAACAAGAATGTTTGAAGCACCCATATTAGGGGATGTCCCTCCCCCCCCCCCACCCCCATGTTGAGTTGTCCAAAAAGGAAGGTTCCTAAATTGATATGTTAGTTGAATACGTGCCTAGGGGGTGAATTGGGACTGAGTCCCCGAATAAGAATTCAAGGTTAGGGTTGTGAACTGGATTATTGGGTAGGTGATGGTTATTGTTTTTCCCAAATGCAATATGTGTTCATGTACTATTGCTTAGTATTGTATGGGGTTGCATGCATAGGAAATAGAATTATGAATGTCTAGCTATCCTGTGCCAATTATATGAAATAAACTTGGTATGGTTGCTTGTTAGTTTACAAGTATGATGTTATTTATTAATTATTGACTTGTTGGATTGTGTTTGACATTCGGTTGGCTCAGATACCATGCCTGGTATAGGTTACATATTAGTTAGCTCGGGTACCACGCCTGATAAGGGATACTAATGGTTGGCTCGGGTACCACACCTTGTATAGGTTCTATATCGGTTGGCTCGGGTACCACGCCTGGTACGGGTTTAATTAATCATTATTGAGTGTGTTTGTCGATGGTTCCATGAGTGAACCGGGTTGATTGTTGAATCTGTGATAGATTATATTGGTCATTGAGAGGCTGGATTGTTACACTTAAATATGGGATTAGTCCTTGGGTGGACCGAGGTATCATATGTTAACATTTAGTGTTGGTCTAGGGATCCGTAGTTGGTCCATGTAATGTAAGGAGGGTAATTGTCTTGGATATTTGTTCATTGTTAAATGATGGTTGAACCTTTGTCACAGGTTGAGTAAGACTGAGAGTCTGGGCTGTAAAGCTAGCTGCTATTAGATGTTGGGTATTGTCCTAGGGGTCTCTGGTGTTGTCCGGTACTTGTAGGTAGTGGTATGGTTGTATGTGGCCTAGTCTTTGAGTAGGGGGAAGGGTTTTTACTTCTGGTTGTTGATTCATAGTGGTGTACTTGAATAGTGGAGTGGTAGTCTGGGTCCGGACGTAGTTGTCGAACTAGAGTTAAGGCGACTTGGGAAGTCTAGGTGGCAAGTGAGACTTGGAAAGTCTAGGTGGCAAGTGTGACTTGGAAAGTCGTAGGTGTCGAGTGTAGAGTCTCCGAGTGGTGGAGTTGGCAGCGGAATGATATAGGAAGGCTAAGGGATAGAACGAATAAACCCATAGGAGTTAAGGTCATAGTGGTAAGGATGGATGTTGAAGGACTGGATTATTATAACTTATTTCATGTTTTTCTCTTGTTTACCTTATATGATGGTATGTAGTGGATTTGGGTCGACCGATGATGCCTACCAGTACGTGTGTTTTGTACTGATACTACTCTTGATCTTTTTGGGTATTGTCTGATTGCAGGGTCAGTGATATTTCATTGGTATATGACGATGGCGATCTCCAACAGCTTCTACTCTTTGTTTTCGAGGTGGAAGCTGTTTCTTTTTTTCATTTCTTGTATTTTTACTGTAGTAGCTCTTGTACTTGTTTAGACTAGTTCCTAGGGAGGGTTTGTTTTCAAGTTGTAAAGGATTTGCTGCTACGAATATTGTAAATGGTTTTCTTGTATTAAAAAGGGTTACCTTCTTATGTTTTAGTTATGATTTCTGCATTGCCTGTTGGATCGCGTGGTAAGGGTTCTCCTATCTAGGTGCTTAGAGTAGGTGCCCGCACGGCCCGGTAGTTAGGTTGTGACAAATGGTATAAGATCCTAGGTTACCGGTCTCTCAGTACAAGAGCAAAATATCGAATAGAGTCATACGAATTGGTGTGTTGACGTCCACATCTAATCCTTGGGGAGCTATGAAGCATTCTAGGAATTATCTCTTTTCTTTTATTCCTTTCGTGCGAGTTGTTACTTTCTTGTATGGATTGAGTCTAATTGGATCTATCGATTTCAATTGGTATCTCAACAAGGTATAGGATGCCATGTGACTCCGGCTGCAATGAGACAAGAAAGAGAAGTTGGAACCGGGAAGGTTCCAATTGGTATCTAGCCTTATAGGCTGTAGTAAGGCATGGATGATCGACTAGCAGTCATCCATGGGGCAAATAGAGAGTAGTATATGTGGCTTGATTTTGTTGTAGCTTGAAGCTTGAAATTTTGTGTGTTGCAAGGCTTGTATGACTACAACAGTTGGTGTGTAATTGATTGACTACTATGAACATTTTGGTCTGGGAGTAGTTATAACCTGCTTGTGGTGTGCTTTGGTTAATGATAATTGCTATGTGTCTCGAATGGAAATTTTGCATTACATTTTGGTATGGGACTTATCATTGGTTAAGTTGGTAAGAGAACAAGACTTGTGACTCTGGGGAAACTCTGGTTTTAGGACAGTCGGGTTGGTTGGGAACCATGGGAAAAGGGGGAAGTCGTTCTTGTATGATAGCAGGAATGTGTTGTTGTGAACAGTTTTCCATTGTAATTAGTAATTGATTTGATGATAAGGTGATACTAATTGAATATTTTTGTCCAAGAAATCTCTCCCATACGATCCTCCTTCGTAATTACATGTTCTAGTATCATTTTTACAGCTTTCCTAGCCACAAAGTGATGTTTTGCATATTGTGGCTTTGGACAGCCCCTTTATCTTATTATGTTTGGTTATTGTTGTGGTGTACTGGTTGTGGTAAGGTGCTGGAGGGATTGGGAAGCTTGTGCGATTCTTATTGGGATCACATACGATAGTGATTGGATTGAACAACGTGAAGTACGCCTTGAAATAGTGCCTCGGGAGCTGGTCGCTCCTTTGAGATGTGGTTAACTTACTGTTGTTGGGTTTAGCTGTCATTTATTATTGTTATTGACCTCATTTTATGCTTTGGAGTTGGCTGGTTGCGAGTGTGACATTAACACTTTATCAATTGACTATGGCTCGTTCTTGCAGCCTTGTCGATTCTAGCAATTGTTCCATTACCTTGGTTGGTCAGGCTTTATAGAGACGCCTTTGGGGCTTCAGTTGAAAGTATTTTCTTTGTGTGATTCGAAGCTTCCCAGAGAAGTTTGAGCCTGGACGATGCTGTTCCCGCAGCTAGTCATCGAATGACAGGTAGATTATGGCTTTTCCTACCTAGACTCTGCATAATAGGCTATAACTGCATTAATTAACATCCTTGGGTGGGTTGTTATAGGTTGGTACCCCAGACCTTGTCTGCTTTATTCTTCCGTTTAATTCATACGTTGTTTGTAGTATTCGCGTAGTATTATATATTACCCTTGTGGTCCTGTGTGGCCTTGTATTGACTCTAAAACATAGATGGTGGGTTATTTAGGGAATGTCCGCGAGATCCGGACATAGAAATGATCCTTTTAGGCTGGTTATGTCTGCTGAGTAGCTGCTGGGCTAGTACAGTACTGATAGGAGTTGTTGTGAGCCATTGGGCTACTTTTATATTTGTGTGCGAGTATATCATCTATGAAAAAGGTTTTCCCCTGCATGTTTTACTACAGTTTTGGCTGCGAGGTACTACCGATAGTTTTCCTAATTGCATGGCCCCGGAGGCCCATTTTTTATACTGTTGATGATAGAAAAGGGGATTTTTGGATGTTTTCGCACTGATTTTATTACTGGTATTAGTCTCTGCCGGGTAGAGCACCAGACTTGATTTTATTATTGATACTAGTCTCTGCCGGATGGAGCACTAAACTTGATTTACTATAGTTTTAGACTCGGTTACGCTCGGACACTCTTGGAGGGGTTTTTGAGGCATTTTCTACTACTTTAGTCCTGGACAGGGTCTGGACATGCATATTCGAGACTGGGTCTCTATCTTGATCCCGGACTTACTTCCGGATGATATGTCTTGATACTGAGTTTTAGTATGGGGTCCGGGACCTCCATAGACCTTGTCGCTCCGGGCCTGGGGCTTCGGAATGCGTGTATCGGAGGAAGGGTATACGGCGGAGTAGAGGTATACGGGTAGTGTCCTTCCATGTAACCTACCTGCTGGGCCTGTTCGGCACCAGAGGGGGTACATACAAAGATACCATTTCACCTGAGATCTTCATGCATCATATCATTCATTGTTTGAGGCTCCACCCTTGTTTGTTGTTTGTTGATTGTACGCTTCAGTAGTATGGAATGCCGGAGGGTTTGTTTTCACTTGTTTGTATTCCTCGGTTGTATGGGTGGCCGGGAGACTGTAGGTAGACTATATTTACTCCTGTCTTTATTTAGAGCTTGTCTTGGCACTCGGTTAGCGAAGGATTAGTGATGGTTAACCTATTGAGGCTTCAGTTGTGGGATGTCTGATTATTGAGAGGGATAGGGAGTCTCTCTTATTGAGGCAGTTTTGTGTGGCCTTCTGAGCAGAGTGTGAGATTCTGGTTTTATTCTTGTGGGAAGTTGAGTGGTATCTCTCGGTTATTGTAGTCTAGTAATTTCATCCTTGGATTGTACTTGTGAGGTGATTCCCTGGTTATGCTATCATGTGATTGGATTGGTGTTATGATTTCCTTATGCTTGTTGATTCCATTTTGAGTATGTTAGACTGCTTTCCATCTTTTCCTTTTACTTGAGGTTACCGGTATACCGCCATTTTCTCAACTCTCTCTCTCTACTTACTTATATTATTGTGCAAGGACTCCAGGTGCGTTCTCCTTTCCTTTACCTGTGATTCTGTGTAATTGTATCTCTGTGCTAGCATGTTTTACTTGTAGCTTTTGGTTGTCTATTCTCTGTGCTAGCTCCTTGTGCTTCCTTTATTGCTCCAGTGACTAATTTCTTGCTATCTGTTACTTACTACTTTTATATCTTATATGCGTTCAGTCGGCCGATGATGCCTACTGAGTACCCGTTGTTTTGGTGCTCATACTATACTTTTGCACTTTCTGTACAGATATTAGTTGAGTTCTCACTGTTGATTGCGTTGGAGACTCATGCAAATTTTGTGGATATTCGAGACTAGGGTGAGCGTCTGACGATCGGAGCTTGACCATGTCTCATCTTTTGTATTGTTACTCTTTGTATATTCGGAGACAGTTGTACTTATCATTTTGTTACTTCTAGCACTTGTATTCATTAGAAGCTTATGTACTGTCAATACCAAGTCTTGGAGTTGGTGTAGTATCATTATGTATATATTCGGGTAAATTGCTTCCGCGTTGTCTTATATTTATATTGTGTTTTCACTTACTTTCTGCTTATTGTGCGTATTGGTTTGGTAGTAGCCCATTACTAACCATTTCGGGCTACGAGAATTGGTTCGCCTACTGGGGAGTTGTAGGTGCCATCATGACCTGAGAAATTGGGTCGTGACATTTAGGTACCTAAGAAAAATAACAAAGTGATGAGATCTCAATAAGTTATGTCACATTGAAAACCGGTATAAAATGATATATCATCAATAATATTTTTTAATACAATATAGCGCAATATTGTAAAAGATTACGAGGATATGAATTCTACGTCTATTAAAGCATGCTAGCATAGAAATATTTATCAAGTGACATGGAATGATGCATCTTGGTAAGCGTAAAGCTTATTTGACTTGCAATCTAGACACTAGAAGATGTCGTTGTGTCACTTGACAAATTTGAGATGAAAATCCTTATAGGATTCAAAATGCATGTAGCATATACGAGTTTTAAAAAAAACTTATTTATAATCCTCATATGGATTAAATCAATCAAGGTCGATGGCTTGAATTGAAACTCTTGAAGAGTTTTTAAAAGCAATAGATTATCTGCTGAAATGAAAAAATTGCAGAATTGAATTGGTCCTGAAGTACCATATCTTGTGCAATTGATGCATGTATACACCTTGCTATAACTATGAGTTTGATATAGTTGTACTCTTACATGGAGATACTGAAACAAGATCAATTACAAGTCGTGATATGAATGTGTTTATCCTAATGAATATTGTCAAGTTTTTGAATATGCAGGATATTCACTTGATCGACATAAGAGTTCGATACAAACATATTATCTATTTTCATGAAGGTGTTACTGTCATACTATACAGTCAAATCATACTGAGATAATAATAGTTATTCATGAAGCAAGTCGAGAATATGTGTGGCATGCATAGCACAATTGAAGAGGAGATTCATGAAAGAAGATAGAACGAAATACATTTCACCAAAGTTTTTCTATACACATGAGCTCCAAAAGAATGGTGATATCAATATGCAACAGATTCGTTTGAATGATAATATGGTTGATTTATTCACCAAGTCTTTATCAACTATAATTTTTGAGAAGATGATGACAAGATTGGAATGCGAAAATTCAAGTCTTGGATTGATGTTCTCATCAAGGAGAGTTAATACGCGATGTACTCTTTCTCCCTCACAAGGTTTTGTCCCACTGGATTTTCCTTGTAAGGTTTTTAATGAGGCGGCCGTAAATGTGTATTATGAGATATGTGTACTCTTTTTCCTTCACTAGAATTTTTTGCACTGGGTTTTATCTAGTAAGGTTTTAACGAGGCACATTATCCATCAAAAAGACATTCAAGGGGGAGTGTTATAAATATATTTGCATTATAGTGAATGTCCATATTTATGTTTCTTTGGAGAAAAGTTAGGAACCCTAACTTTGGGTCCAAGTCAGTTTTCCCCTATAAATAAAGGGGTTTTCCTTCATTGTAATTCATCCCTTAATCTCCGGAGGAATCCCTCAAGAGAAATAAGAAACTCTTTCTTCTCCCTCTCTATTCTTCTTGTTCTTATTATATTATTTCATAACAGTTAAATATTTATTGCATCTACTTTGGGTTAATTGAATTAATGATAAATTATTACCATTGTACATGAACGTGGTTAATTAGGAAGAGTATTTAATCTTGATGCAAGTCTTTTCACCTACTTGATTAAGATCGGACCTTTTATTTGTCATTTGACCGTGCTTATATAAATGAGCTTTTAAAAGAAAATAATGCTCATGTAAAATCATCTTTTATAAGTTCATACATACAGTCATTTTCTTTTTTATTTTTCTAAAGTGATAAATAATTGGATAATGATTATTTTCTCTCCTTTTCTTTTACTTAAATACAAATAAATAATTGAAATTGCACTATATTGATACACGACACGGAGAGCAACTTTATTTGAGTAGTGATTTTATATTTTTGAAAAGAATAAATAAATATTATTACTACTTATTTGTATAAGATCTCCAACATAGTTTAATCTTGCTAATCCCAATTAATATTGTATGCTACTAAGAATTAAACTCATGTTCAACACAAGTATAAAATGATTCTTTGAAACATGTTCTTTATATTCATTAGTTTATCTTTTATTATTCAGAACAAGTTTCAATAATAATTTTATGTTGTTGTTCACTAAATAATTCAAAATATACGTGCAATGCATATATCAAAAACTAGTATAATTAAATTTCTTGAAAAAGAAAATCTAATTAATAATTTTTTATTATGTAAATAAGGACAAATTTTAAAAAATATAATCAATTTATTCTTGAAATCTTGAAACACCACTTATTTAAAAATAAAATGAAAAAACTAAAAAATCACTTATTTAAAAATGAAGAGGGAGTATTGTTTTTTAAAAAAACCTCAAGAGATCGTGATTCGTGAGTTCAAATCTCAACCTAAATGAAAAGCGAAAAAATATTTTCACTTATTTAGTCCATGAAAATGTGTCTGGCTCACAGGGGGAAAAAATTATATTTTGACATGTTATAAAATAATAATAAAAATATATATTTGTCTAATAAATTTAGTTGTCCGTCACTAATAAGTATTACTTCAACATTGAATCAATCGGCTTCTCCCACCTATATTGGTGAGTATTAATGGATAAACTATTGCGATTCATATTCCCACGCACATAAGGCAATTTTTTTAAATTATTATACTACCTCTTTCAATGCATCATAGATGTCACCTCACGTCTAAAATACATTAGTTCCTTCCATCATTACACTTTCAAAGATGTCAATCAGAATTCATACTTTTAATATTCCTCCATGTGATATTCCGTCTATGTCATATATCCTGATTGTACTTTTATATTAATATGAAATATATGATATAACAAAGAAGGGGAGAGATTTGAAATATTCTGAATTTACCTGGATATTATCTTATAAGAAAAATCTCAAACAAATCCCAACAAATTCTAAATCAGTGATCCAACGATATTAGTGGGTATCCTCAAAACCATCCTTCAATTTCTCTACCTTTTTGCCTTTTCTTGATATATTATTATCTTCTCTAAATCGTTTCCCTACTTATTTGGACCTTCAGTTTCTTGTGTTGTCACAAATTTACAACGCTCGCTCTTTCGGCCTTTTCATTTTTCTGGAATTAAACGTTTCAAAACGAAACAATTCATAGAATTAATATATAATTAGCGTCTGCCAAAATATAATGGATCCAACAGAGGTACGTAGAGTTTTTCATATGTTCGATCGAAATGGGGACGGAAAAATAACGAGAAAAGAGCTTAGAGATTCGTTGGAGAATTTGGGAATTTACATTCCTGAAATGGAACTGGTGCAAATGATCGAAAAGATTGATATAAACAGAGACGGGTTTGTAGACATGGATGAATTTGGGACATTGTATCAGTCGATAATGAACGAGAGGGACGAAGAAGAAGACATGAGAGAAGCTTTCAATGTATTCGATCAAAACGGTGATGGATTCATCACGGTGGAGGAATTGAGATCCGTTTTGTCATCCTTGGGTTTGAAACAGGGGAAAACGCTAGAAGATTGCAAGAGAATGATCATGAAAGTTGATGTGGATGGTGATGGAATGATTGATTACACGGAATTTAGACAAATGATGAAACGTGGTGGATTTGCTTCTTTGACCTCAAGCTGACTTGCATGCATATACTCTTATCAAAAATCAAAATTAAAGCATTTGATTTCTTCATATATTTGAAAATTTAGAAGGTAGATACAAAAGAGTCGGGAATCAGCTAGCCTTTTATTTGTATATGAGAAAATCTTACTGGACCACTTACCTCCTAAATAGTTGCATGTATGACTTTTTCATCTTTTTATTTTTCTTTCTTCTTGTTAATATTCTGCTTCCAAAGAAGTCAATTACATTAATGGCTGGGTTTGTCATATATTTATTCATTTCATATGTAAACATGTAGCTCTCTATTTCTGTGCATGCATGTGTTGTTATACATTAATCATGTTGTCTTCTTGATTTCCATTGTATTATATTCGTATCTGTTTTATGCAATTGTTTTGAGAGGTTGCATGTGTATATTCAGTGGCGGAGCCAGGATTTTTACTAAGGGGGTTCAAAATATGAAGAAGTAAACACGTAAAAATAATAAGATGACACTACTAAAAAAACTGCAAATACCGACCTCAAAATTACCGACCTCCTATGGAAGTCGGTAATTTCCGACCTCCGAAAGTCGGTATTGTTAAAAACAAAAAAATATTTTATTTTCTTAAGAAAACCGACTTCAAGATGTCGGTTTATTTGGAAAAAAAATGCGGGAAAACCAAATACCGACCTCCGATGGTCGGAAACTTTCCCAGAAAAAAATAAAATAAAGAAAAACCGACCTCTTGTAGTCGGTATCGAATTAGTAAATAAAAAATAAAATTTAAATTTATCTCAATTAAATATAAAAAAATGAAAAAAAGAAATATTTTTAATAACTTTAAAATAAACCGACCTCCGGATGTCGGTTTTTTGAAAGATAAAAAACAAAAAAACAAATTAATACCGACTTCCTGATGTCGGTAATATTAAATTTACATAATTAATTTTATTTACCTTAAATTATTCTCATAGTGACTTCCCGAAGTCGGTATTTATTTTTTATTTTTTATTTAATTACTTTATTTATATTATAAAATAAAAATAATATTAATACCGACTTTCAGAGGTCGGTATTATTTATTTAACATAATTAATTTTATTTTCATTAAAATTAAAGGTAATACCGACCTCCGGAGGTCGGTATTTTACTTTTATTTTCATTAAAATTAAAGGTAATACCGACCTCCGGAGGTCGGTATTTTACTTCTATTTTCATTAAAATTATAGGTAATACCGACCTCCGGAGGTCGGTATTTTACTTTTATTTTCATTAAAATTAAAGGTAATACCGACCTCCGGAGGTCGGTATTTTACTTTTATTTAATTATTTTGAATAAAATCGACCTCCGGATGTCGGTATTACCTTTAAAATATTTGTAATAATCACTATTTTTCTATTGTGTATAACACTAAGGGGTCGTTTGGTAGCTAGTTAAAGTTATATAGGTATTAGTAATGTAGATATTAGTTATGAGGTAATCTATATATTATTTATACATGTATTAGTTATGTAGAGATTAGTTATTCATGTATTAATTATACAAGTATTACTTATTCCACCTTCTATATCCTGTATAAGATAATACATAGATTCCCTCATAACTTATACATCGTCTTGAATATACATATGTCTCGTCTAGTGATGTATATACGTATATATATATATATATATATAGTACGTATTCAAAAGCTAATTAACCGATCGATAATACATATCCAAATACGTAGTATGGATACGTCATATATTACGTACATATGAGTTAATATACGATCATTGAGAAATGTAATTAACCAAGTCCTATATATTATATATAATAATGATCCATCGTCTTGAATATATGTCTCGTCTAGTGATGTACGTATATACATAGTACGTATTCAAAAGCTAATTAACCAATCGATATATAATCCATAACCAAGTAGTATGGAATATGTTGTATATTACGTACATATGAGTTAATATACGATCATTGAATATAATTAACCAAGTTATTCTATGTACTATAATGATCCGTCGTCTTGAATATATGTTTTTTTGTTGCGATATTGTACGTATATATATAGTACGTATTCAAAAGCTAATTAACTAATCGATAATCCATCCAAGCAATGGAATACCATTGTATTACGTACACACGAGGTAATATACGATTGTTGAGTAATGTAAATAAGCAAGTCCTATATATATAGTAATGATCTGTCGTCTTGAATATATGTTTTTTTGTGGCGATATTGTACGTATATATATAGTACGTATTCAAAAGCTAATTAACCAATCGATAATCCATCCAAGTAGTATGGAATACATTGTATTACGTACATATATGAGGTAATATACGATCATAGAGTAATATAATTAATCAAGTCCTGTATATTAAATGGTCCATCATCTTGAATATATATGTCTCGTCTTTAGTGATGTATGTTTATATATATAGTACATATTCAAAAGCTAATTAACTAATCGACAATTCATCCAAGTAGCTAGTGGAATACATTGTATTACGTACATATGAGGTACTATACGATGACGATCATTGAGTAATATAATTAACCAAGTCCTATATATTACTGGTCTGTCGTCTTAAATATATGTCTCGTCTAGTCATGATGTACATATATAGTACGTATTCAAAAGCTAATTAATTAATCGATTGATAATCCATTCAAGTAGTATGAAATACATTGTATAGTAGCATAATCATTGAGTAATGTAACGAATCAATAATGTATCCGAGTTTATGAAATATGTTGATGATTAAATAATTTTTATTAATTACTTTTAGTTTTTTTTAAAAACCGACCTCAAGTGGTCGGTTTTATCAAAAAATACTTTATTTTTAAAAAAACCGACCTCAAGTGGTCGGTTTTATCAAAAAATACTTTATTTTTTAAAAATACCGACCTCAAGTGGTCGGTTTATCAAAAAATACTTTATTTTTTAAAAATACCGACCTCAAGTGGTCGGTTTTTTTTTTTTTAATTTTATTACCTAAAAACCCTAACACCCTAACTAACACTCACACTCACACCACCCTCACCTCCGGCGCCCCCTCCCTCCGAAAATATTCCCCCGCTGATGCCGCTGTTGTGCCTTCCACCGATGCTGCTGCCGTTGTTGGTGCCTTCCACCGCTGCCGCTGCCGCTGCTGCTGCTGACGCTGTTGGTGCCTTCCACCGCTGCCGCTCCCGCTGCTGCTGCTGACGCTGTTGGTGCCTTCCACCGCTGCCGCTGCTGCTGCACATTGCTGCCGCTGCTGCTGCTGAGGTTGCTGCCGCTGCTGCTGCTGAGGTTGCTGCCGCTGCTGCTGCCGCTGCTGCTGCTGAAGGTTGCTGCCGCTTCTCCTGCCGCTGCTGCTGCTGAAGTTTGTTATCGCCTGCCGCTGCCGCCTATCGCCGTCTCTGTTGCTGCTCCGGTGGGGGTCCATCAAGGTAAGTAATTTTAATTTTCTTGTTAGTTAATTATAGTTATTAAATTAGGGTTTATCTTTGTTAATTTTAGTTACTAAATTAGGATTTATCATTTAACTAGGGCATGTCATTGTTAATGTATTTGTTTAGCATAAGTGTCAACACTAGTTGATCCTATTGATGACAAAATTGATTTTCTTGGAAGATCAATTTATGTCCACCTAGTGTTGACACTTAGTCTTTAATTTAGTTATAATGTATTTGTTTAGCATAAGTGTCAACACTAGTTGATCCTATTGATGACAAAATTGATTTTCTTGCAAGATCAATTTATGTCCACCTAGTGTTGACACTTAGTCTTTAATTTAGTTATAATGTATTTGATTAGCATAAGTGTCAACACTAGTTGATCCTATTGATGACAAAATTGATTTTCTTGCAAGATCAATTTGTGTCCATCTAGTGTTGACACTTAGTCTTTAATTTGATTATAATGTGGTTGATTAGTAAGTGTCAAGACTAGTTGATCCTATTGATGACAAAATTGATTTTCTTGCAAGATCAATTTGTGTCCATCTAGTGTTGACACTTAATACTAATTAGCATTAAGTATTACCCTTGTGGCCCTGTGTGGCCTTGATTATGCCTCTGGACCATAGATGGTGGGTTATTTGGGAATGTTCGTGAGTCTCGGACATCGATATCTCGATTATAGAGCTGGTTATGTATGCTGTAGAGCGATTGGAGCCTGTGCAGGGCCAATAGGTTTATTTGTGAGCCATTGGGCTACTGATTGTGTTTGGCACATCATTATCATGCATATAAACTGAAAATATGAACTAGTGACTTAAAATTATGAAATTTAGTAAGTCGAAATTTTGAACTAATGACTTAAGATTAGTGACTTAAAATAAGTAAAGTGTAGTTAGTTGTTAGTTGAAATTTTGAACTAGTGACTTAAAATAGTGAAGTGTAGTAAGTTAAAATTTTGAACTAGTGACTTAAAATAAGTAAAGTGTAGTTAGTTGAAATGAACTAGTGACTTAAAATAGTAAGTTATAATTTGAATTAGTGACTTAAAATAAGTAAAGTGTAGTTAGTTGTTAGTTGGAATTTTGAACTAGTGACTTTTTATAGTGAAGTGTAGTAAGTTAAAATTGTGAACTAGTGACTTAAAATAAGTAAAGTGTTGTTAGTTGTTAGTTGGAATTTTGAACTAGTGACTTAAAATAGTGAAGTGTGTAAGTTATAATTTGAATAGTGACTTAAAATAAGTAAAGTGTAGTTAGTTGTTAGTTGGAATTTTGAACTAGTGACTTAAAATAGTGAAGTGTAGTAAGTTAAAATTTTAAACTAGTGACTTAAAATAAGTAAAATGTAGTTAGTTGTTAGTTGGAATTTTGAACTAGTGACTTAAAATAGTGAAGTGTAGTAAGTTAAAATTTTGAACTAGTTACTTAAAAGAAGTAAAGTGTAGTTAGTTGAGTTGAAATTTTGAACTAGTGACTTAAAATAGTGAATTGTATTAAGTTAAAATTTTGAACTAGTGGCTTAAAATAAGTAAAGTGTAGTCAGTTGTTAGTTGAAATTTTGAACTAGTGACTTAAAATAGTGAAGTGTAGTAAGTTAAAATTTTGAACTAGTGACTTAAAATAAGTAAAGTGTAGTTAGTTGTTAGTTGGAATTTTGAACTAGTGACTTAAAATAGTGAAGTGTAGTAAGTTAAAATTTTGAACTAGTGACTTAAAATAAGTAAAGTGTAGTTAGTTGTTAGTTGAAATTTTGAACTAGTGACTTAAAATAGTGAATTGTATTAAGTTAAAATTTTGAACTAGTGACTTAAAATAAGTAAAGTGTAGTTAGTTGTTAGTTGAAATTTTGAACTAGTGACTTAAAATTGTGAAGTTTAGTAAGTTAAAATTTTAAACTAGTGACTTAAAATAAGTAAAATGTAGTTAGTTGTTAGTTGGAATTTTTAGAAACTTTTTATAGTGAAGTGTGATTTAGTTATTGGAATTAGTTCAAATGTGATTTAATTAAGCTTTAGTTTGATTTATTGTTTGTGTAGATGGAACCTGATCGTAGTTGGATGTATAATAGAAATAATCCTGGTCGAGCGGGTATGATTCCGGAATTTGCAGAAGGTGTCACTCGTTTTATAAATCATGCAAAGACACTTGAGCCTTTTTTAACTTCAAAGTTGATTAGGTGTCCTTGTATTAACTGTAGCAACGTGAGATATCAAACAACAGAGAATGTTTCTATGCATCTTATGTTCAAGGGTTTTAAACCAGGATATACAGTTTGGACTAGTCATGGTGAAGTTGATAGTAACATTAATAGGTTTAGTAACTTTGTTGTTGGTGAAAGTAGTAGATCTGAGGAACATAATTATGTCCAAGATTCTAGAATGCCGGATATGATTCATGATGCTTTTGGGATGCATTCTGATTTTGAATTTGGGGAAAATGTAGAAGAACCTCCCAATGAAGAAGCACACAATTTTTATGAACAATTGCATGATGCTAGTCGTCCTTTCTTTGAGGGGAGTCCGCACTCTCAATTGTCTGTTGCAGTTAGATTTTTAAGTATCAAATCTGATTGGAATGTTGCTCAAGGAGCAATGGACTATATGATAGACCTTATGAATGAATTAGTTGACTCCAATATAAAGGTTCCTGATTCTTACTATAAGGCAAAGAGATTGGTTTCAAAGTTAGGGCTCTCCTCGATCAGAATTGATTGTTGTGAAAATGGTTGCATGTTATACTTTAAGGAGGATGTCAATATAGAGTCATGTAAGTTCTGTGGACACCCTCGCTATAAGCGTGGTTCTATTTCAAAGAAAATTGCTTTTAAGACGATGCATTATTTACCTCTTATACCAAGGTTGAAGAGGTTGTATGCATCAAATAGCTCCGCTCCTCATATGAGATGGCACCGTGAAAATAGAAGACCACCTGGTGTCATGTGTCATCCATCAGACGGAGAGGCCTGGAAGCATTTTGATAGAACTTATCCAGATTTTGCAGCTGAACCAAGGAATGTTAGGTTGGGTTTGTGTGCTGATGGTTTCACCCCTTTTTCAGTTGGGGCTGCACCATATTCATGTTGGCCTGTGTTTATTACACCGTATAATCTTCCACCTGAGATGTGTATGACAAGTCCATATATATTTCTGAATTGTGTTATTCCTGGCCCGCGTAATCCAAAAGGTCTGATCGATGTGTACTTACAACCTTTGATTGATGAGTTGAAACTGTTGTGGTCTGTGGGGGTTGAAACATGGGACATTTCTCGTAAATAAAATTTCAACTTGTGTGCTACCTTAATGTGGACTATTAATGATTTTCCTGCCTATGGAATGTTGTCTGGGTGGATGACTGCTGGAAAGTTAGCTTGTCCCTACTGCATGGAAGATACTAAATCATTCACATTAAAACATGGTCGGAAAACTTCATGGTTTGATTGTCACCGTCGGTTCTTGCCACCTAATCATGAGTTCAGGAGAATGAAATATGCATTTAGAAAGAATAAAACTGAACACAATGGTCCACCGCCAATATTAACGGGTCATGATATTTGGGAGAGGGTTCAAAATTTGCCAAAGATTACCGAGGAACCACCGTATAAATTCCATGGGTACGATGTTGCGCATAATTGGACTAAACAGAGCATATTCTGGGAATTACCTTATTGGAAGGATAATCTACTCAGACATAATCTTGATGTTATGCATATTGAAAAAAATTATTTTGATAATTTGTTCAACACTGTAATGGATGTAACTGGCAAGACAAAGGATAATATTAAGGCTAGACTTGACTTACCGGAACACTGTAGACGACCAGAGTTACATTTACAAGAGTCTGCCAATGAGAAGTTGCTTAAGCCCAAGGGCAGTTATTCATTCACAATGGAACAAAAGCGAAAAATTTGTGAGTGGGTGCAGAGTTTGAAGATGCCAAATGGATATGCCTCCAATTTGGGGAAGAGGGTTGACATGGACCATGGAATCTTAAATGGGATGAAAAGTCATGACTGCCACGTTTTCATGGAACAATTACTTCCGATTGCTTTTAATAGATTGCCTGAAAATATATGGAAACCGATGGCAGAGATCAATTTATTTTTCAAAGATTTGTGTTCCAGCACATTGAGAGTAGAAAATCTGATTAAGATGGATGAAAATATTGTTGTTATCAGTAATAAGTTGGAGAAGATTCTTCCACCTGGGTTCTTCGATGTGATGGAACATCTTCCCATTCACCTTGTCCACGAAGCCCTAATGGGAGGTCCAGTTCAAAATAGGTGGATGTATCCTTATGAGCGGTAAGTAACTACAACACATTTATTCTTATTTCTTCAATTATATACATATCTAACGTAAAATTTTACAGCACCATTGGCAAG
Organism: Jaltomata sinuosa; assembly: GCA_003996215.1. Classification (NCBI taxonomy): domain Eukaryota; kingdom Viridiplantae; phylum Streptophyta; class Magnoliopsida; order Solanales; family Solanaceae; genus Jaltomata; species Jaltomata sinuosa. Next base: position 2,319 of record QJPP01001915.1, on the reverse strand, counting down.
TCTAAAAGGAGTGTCAAAAATAAAAATAGGGTGGAAGGCTCTATAGTTGAAGCATATCTTGCTAGAGAAACAACCCACTTTTGTTCTTACTACTTTGATGATCAAGTGTCGTGCTTGAGAAACAGACCTAATCGACATGCTGATGCCGTGACTGATGCCGCAGTACAACCATTATCAATCTTCAATCAGTCGGGTAAGGGTTCAAAAAGGCGTAGATTGCGCATACTTACCGAAAAGGAGAAAAAATCTGCAGCGCTACATGTCTTGCTGAATTGCCCAGAAGTCCAGCCCTTTTTAGAGTAAGGAAATTAAATACTTACACAACATATTCAACTACAATTTCATTAAGAAAATTAACTATATTTTTAATGTGATACTACAGTTATTTTATGGAGCTATATGGCCATGATCAAGTGTGTTTGTCATTTACAACATGGTATACTGATTGGGTAAGTGTTATAATATATACATAATAACAACAACGTATAGTTCTCTTCCTTCTACTAACACTATTTTTAATTTACTAACCATATATAGGTCTACAATTCAGAAAATGCCGCCACATTTGATCAATTTTTCAAGGATATTTCTTGGGGACCGATTAAAGTTCATACAATGTCCCAATATAATGTAAATGGTTTTAAATTTGCCACGGAGGAATACTCAAAGAATAGAAAAACTAACAATAGTGGGGTTTGGGTTAAAGGTGGCGATGGAAACCAAAATGAGAACGTTGATTATTTTGGCGTGCTACAGGAGATTCTAGAGGTGGAGTATTCTGGTTGGCCAATCAAAAGAATTGTACTTTTTCAATGCAAGTGGTTTGATCCAAAACCAAACAGAGGTACAAGAGAACTTAAGCAACATAACATCATTGAAGTCAAACACACCAGGACTTATCATGCTTATGATCCTTTTATTATTGCACAGAATGCTAAGCAAGTGTACTATGCTCCTTATCCGTTGCGTAGGGACAAGTCTGATTGGTGGGTTGTAATCAAAACTAAGCCTATGGGGAGGGTGGAAGTTGAGAATGTGTTGGATGTTGCTTATCAAAACGAAATAGCAATTGTTCACCAAGAAGTGGACGTTGAGTTAGAAACCAACTTGGAGCATCCTGATCACATTTTAGAAGAAGTTAAGAAGAGTTAGAAACATTACCAAATGTCGAGGAGGATGAATCAACAGATGAAGAAGTTGAATGGGCAACTGAGGAGGAGACTTCCGAAGAGAATGAATGGATAGATGGGGACGAAACTTCCGAAGAGGATGAATAGCAATTAGCATGTTGTATTCATTATTTTTAATTATTGAATCCGAATAGGATATTTCTTTTAATATTTACAGCCTTCTTAGATTTGTAAAATGTAATCTTCAATTATAGTTCTTTAATCAAGAGTCATGTCTGAAGTTCTGAGTTATATATCTCAGCCCTTATTAGTGACCAAATATGTTTTGGTACTATAATTATATAATATTATAGCATGTGTAATTATTCATGTGTTATATGTATCTAAAATAAAATACATTGTCAATTAAAAGACTTCATAATCCATCAACATTAAAGAGAAACAAAAAAAGAAGACAAAAAAAGAGAAGAATATTGTTCTAATGTGATACATGAGCTCTACTCAAAAGGTAAAACAACTTAAGGAACTGCTATAACAATAGGTTGGTACTGTCAATCTGTCATATATATATGAGGAATAAATGAATACTAATAATTTTTCAATTTTGGTCATTGTGTTTGTTGTTAAGTTTATTGTTCAAAATATTAGTAACCTGAGCATTTCTCTATTTTTTCTTTTAACTTCACCTTCATTTTAATAGATGGTAGATAAGAACAAGGCTAACCAAAAGAAACCCGTCAATTCAAAAAAGAAAAAAAGCTCTATACTTCTGAAAGACCCATTGAGGTCGTGATAGCTGATGAGCCCCCGCGAGCTTATATCTCACCACGAGCCTCACTTTCAGCTTCTCACTCGGTACATCAGTCACATAATGCCTCTACTCGCGTGACTCCACTTTCTGGTCATTCTATATCTTTTCCATGGTACCCACTTCGGGTTACCAAACACTACAGGGTTATTCCCATCTTGGTCATCAGTCTACCTTGCCATCAGCCAGCACTAGTCAGTCCAGTGCTGCTAGTGGATCAATTGGACTTTCAGGTCTTCGTCTTGGTTTCAGTGGCTCGAGTTCTAATACTACCACGACCCAGCACTCAGATGCACATGGTCCACGGCTAGGTGGTTTACATTCAGGCGATAGAGACCATACCCAGAGACTCATCATCGAGCCTATAGGATATAGGTATTA